>OZ038496.1:10490534-10585534 GCA_964036315.1 Acanthosepion esculentum
TTTGTTTTCTTCATCTTCTTTGGAATCCATCAAAGTCCAACATTTCTATGTAGCGGGACCGGCCAGCAGGAAGTCTTAGTCCAGAGATTTTCATCCTCATTTTCACCCCACCCCCGGGTCCTCTACACTCCTCATATTATCCTCGAATTTTACAAGAATCAGATCAGGCCGAAAATTGACTACTGTTTTCATATTTGGGCGGGACCTGCTCAGTTTACACTTTTCAGTTTTGATAGTTTAAAAGCGTCTCCGAGTCCTTGTTAAGAAAACAATAAATTTCCATTCTTTAACTTCTCTCTCACAGGCGGAATATGGCGAGCCTCTATCGCTACCTCCATGGAATGTGCTTGAACGAACTACAGTCCTTGGTTCCGCCAGATCTAATCTTCACGCTTAGGAACCGCCATGCCATTTATAAATGTAATAAAAAATCTCTCATTCCCTCAGTATTCTATCGCCGATAAATTCCACTTAAACATCTTTTTTTCCGTAAACCACTCTCCCGAGGGACAGGCTCCTGAGATAATTTTTTCCACGATCAATACAATGTTAATCTGTTCAGTTAATCTGTCTAGAGTTAACCGTTATCTTCCTACCCTATCCATAGAAACTAATCCTCAACGTAACCCTCTACCTCCAGTATCATCCGGGCCTTCTACAGAGGGAAACTCTACAAAATAAACATCTGTGCAGCATCCACGTTCTCAGGCTTGCTATACTGGATGTAGATGTTAGGGCGTTTACTTCTAATCATTGGACTTGATTTCTTGGTATGAGATTTACCGTAATGCATATTCCGACAAGATACAACATTAGTCTTGAAATATATTTTGTATGTTTGTATCCAGTCTCTTTTTTTATCGACTTCATAACTGTTTTGCTTTTCGTGACGTGTCTGGTTTCAATCCTTCAGGTCCCAACGCTGCATTATATACTGCACCCATGGCAGTAAATTTTCTTTTTGTATCGCTCTATTTTATGAGCGATACAAACATTATGGACAGTAATCGCAGCATCTTTTCTAGGAGGAAGAAGACACATATTAACCGTTTTTTTATCATCTCATCGCCACGATTTTCTTTACTAAAGAATCTGCTTACCGCGAGGCATATTGATTATTTTAAATCTTTCAGCTGTTTAAGTGTCTTCACGCCATTTTGGTCATATCGAAACTTAAACAACATCAATATATTACTATTACAAGAGCCTGCCCAGAGCGATCAAATCACCCACGCTCATCTCGGGTCATCAGAGTTCTGACTAGTACTTTACTATTCCGGGGAAGCCTAAGTATTCCGTAACAGCAGATCGACTGAAGATTTTTTTAATGTGACAACAGTTAAAAAAACATAAAAGCAATAAATTGAAGTAAAGTCGAAATATCGCGAATCACTCCGATCTCAGTTTACAAATACACTGACGTGCCAAAAGTTAGTGATTAATTGTATGGAAAACTTACAAAACGTGAGGAAAACGTAACTTGATATCAGGTAAATATCCAGACTTATATTATGTTCGCTTTTATATATAGCGACAGATATAAAACATAAAATTACATAGTCAGAAAGGAATGAATAATAATGGATGGAAAAATTGAAAAAAATACTAATATAGATAGATAAAAGAAAGAAAGAACGAAATGACGGAACGAAGATAGATATATCGATAGATATACAGATATGTGTTATGGTCCAGGTTAGCACCAAGGAAGAACAACACGAACACAAGAGTAGAAATAACGAAGATATATTACACGGAATAATAGTACAAGATGTGGAAGGTGTTAGTATGACTGTCAGTCTGGTTTGAAGTGAACTACTATCGACTCGACTGGATTCGTCTCTCTCTCTCTCTCTCTTTCTCTTGAGAGGCGTAGTATACATAGTGTTAGGAAGAGTTTATTCTGTATTTATAGGTAAGGACCCATAACAATATGAAAAGAAGAAAGATACATAAAAATAAATTAAACGAACATTGATAGATAGATAGATAGATAGATAGATAGATAGATAGATAGATAGATAGATAGATAGATAGATAGAAATCAAAAAGACAAATTGAGTCAATGCAAACACCGGTTACCCAGCTCAGTCGAAATTTTCTTGCAACAGTGGAAACAAATTGTGTTCTAGTTAGGAGATATGTGACCTCGTGAAGGCTTTACTGTAATGTTGAATCAAATACTAAGTTGCCGTCTCTACCACTGTCATAACGTTATAGTGCTTTAGCGCAATAATATCCGCATTGGTATAAAATAAAATCAGAAAACGTGTTATTCACGTAACGATATAAATAGAATGCATAAAATTTCGTGTATATTTTAATTGAGAATCAATAATTTAGATTTCTCAGTGTTGGCATCGAATAAGGTAAGGTGAAATCTTTTCGCGGTAGATTTTTCTTGGCAGCGTCACTAATTCCTGTACAGATATTTTCATATAAATCCCCTGACACTTTTACATCGTAAAGATTGAAAAAAGGGGTTTTCACTTCTATTTGAAAGCACCGATAATAAGGTTTTAAAGGGTCTACTTAGCAACAGAGCTTTGTATATTTGGCGAAGAAAACTTCGCCCTCATCGTCCTTATCTCGCGGTGATCATATAGCGATGTGGAAATTGTCGTCGAAATGACGCAGAAATGAAAATAACACAGACATCTCATTTCAACAGATATACAGGGTGCGATGGATAAATTGTCGTCTAAATGACACAGAAATGAAAATAAACACAGATATCTCATTTTAACGAATGTACAGGGTGCGATGGATAAATTGTTGTCTAAAGGATGCAAAACTGAAAATACCACTGACATGTCATTTTAACAGATATATTTGGCAAAATGACACGAAAACTATCTTGATGTATTTAATAGTAAATGTATTCAATACACTTGCCATTGGTTTCAACTACGGTCTCCAAATGACTTTGGAACCAACTGCAACTCATCTGGACACTCTCAATTTTTAAGTTGGTGAATGCTGACACTATCCTTGCCTACGGTTCATCTTTGGGGTTACAAGGAATTTTGTTGTTAAAAGTTGTTAAGCTCAAATATTATGGGGTTTTTTTTACGTATATATTATTGTCGTAGGACTCATCATGAGCTTATTCAATCATTTACTTAAAAATTAAGATTTATCAGGATATTTGAATAGGAAAATCGTAAACTTTTTACCTGTTAAATCTAATGATAATAATTATTTATTGATGTTAGGTCTTAAATATTTTAATTTTAATTTTTAATTAAATAAAATATGTTTAAAATATGTATTTAATGTACGTACATAATATTCATGATATAAATGATTTTTATCCTGCTTATTAACTGAGTCGTTTTGACAGTCTATAAAATTTAGTCGGCCATTTAATAAATTTCATTTTTAAATGTTTAACTTTAAAATCATATATTACTGTCTAGAATACTAGCACAGAATATTACTCCACCTCCCCGTGTTTAATTCCCAGACGTGGTGCTTTTTTCATATATATATATATATATATATATATACATACAGAGGGTGCGATAGGTAAATTGTCGTCTAAATGACGCAAAAATGAAAATAACAGTGACATATTTACCAAAAATATCTTGAAATACTAAACAGCAAATTTATTCAATAAAATCGTCATTGGCTTCAACCATGGCCTCAAGACGATTTTGGAATTTCATGCAACTCTTCTGGACGGTCTCTTTGTTTAAGTTGGTCAATATTGCCATAATCCTCGCCTTCAGTTCATCTTTGGTGCTACAAGGAGTTTTGTTGGTCTCTCGCTCAACTGTGCTTCCCACATAATAATCAAGGGGGTTGCAGTCTGGGGAGTTCGGCGGACAGATATAATGGGTAATGTGATCGCAGAAATTGCCTGACAACCATAACTGAATTCTCCTGCTTGTGTGGCATGGTGCAGTGTCCTGTTGCCTGATATAGGGTCTTCTAGCAGTGACTCTCTTGAGCCAGGCTATAACTACCTCCTCAAGACATTTCATGTAGGCTTACTTCTGTGTTGATTCTGAGGCCCTCACCCATCAATTCTGGAGTTTTTCTTTTCTTTTCAGAGCGATTAGAGAGAGTTTTGTGAGCTGCGGCACCTTCGTAATCACCATTAGACTCATCCAACTCTTTCCGAATCCACTACACTGTCCAAACACCCAGACAACGTGAAATGTTCGTAATGGAGATTCCGGTGCGAATACCAACAAGTACATCATGCCGTTTCAAAAATTTCTGGTGGAGTGAATGGTGCTCTTTTTCCCGCAAACGGTGCCCAACCGACCCTGCTATACTGTTCAGTGAAGAAAATATTTTAAAAAATATCAGATATTCACGAAATTGCAAGTACAACATGGCGACAATTTACCAATCGCACCCTGTATATACCAGTGAACAGTATTATCAAGAAGATGCAACCAAACTTAATTTTTCTGTGTACGGATGAAATCTATTTGCTTCTTCGTTCTTCCAATTATAAGGATTTTTCTTCTGAAGCATTTTTTTTTTAAGATTATATCTTGTGTAAACATGAGCAAGAAATCCTCCTCGTGATTCTGCATTACTAAGAGTCCGTTTGCCTATTGGAGATGGGAATGTTACCGACTGAAATCACCTTATAATGATCTCTCAGAGTAAATCATCAACTATAGATTGAATATTATCATATAAAATCCAACGTTTTCAATCCATCCCCTTTAGACTATATCTGCTTTTAAGCATGTAATAACATTATGGATTAATTTTATTCAGTTAGCGCTTTTAGAGCCGCTGTAGCGGTCATCATACTCCATCTCGTAATTGTGGTCCATGGTGACATTCAAAGCAGGATAGTGCAATGGTTTTCAGTTTCCTTTTGCACCAGGGATGTTGAGGTTACTCCACCCTTTATCTCAAAGGTGAATTTTTTTTTAAGTTACCTTTACTAGCCTTTGGTACAAAGGCGGATAAGAAAGCAGCGATTTGGTTTGAGTTCAAGGATTTCCTTCTCTTAGACTGGCTGCTACCAAAGAAAAGATGAATTCATAACTTTCCCAAAAGTATTAGGACGTAAATGAATGTAATGAACTCGACTGGATATGGAACACTGCTCTCGGATTCCTCAATCCGAGCCTCTAACTTTATCTATAATTATCATTATATAATTCCGCGTTCTACTTCTTAAAATACACATATAATTATTTTTTTTAATTTATTATAGTTTCTATTTGTTTATGTCTTTTAAAATGTGTCATATGATGAGCTGATTTAATTATTGGAGTTTGTATTTTATCTACCGTGTCCATTATAGATATGTGGGATCATGGGCCTGACAATTTTCTGTACGACAAACTTTCTATTTTATTTATTTATTTTTTTTTAAGCCCATCACCCCAAGCAAGGCTGGAAGCCACTAGCACGCAAGGGGTTACAAAAGGTTTGGAGGAAGAGCAGATAGGAGTGGTAAAGGAGAGGATGTGGAGAAAGATAGTGGATCGATAAAGGCAAGGGGGTTACAGAAGATTTGGAACGAGAGCAGATAGGAATGAAAGGTGAAAGGATGTGGAGAAGGGAAGTGGATAGATCAAGGCAGCTGGAGATGTCGATTGACGTTACACTTAAATAGTTGGAGATTGTATTTGTCAGGGAAACAGGAATAAGGAAGGGAGTTCCACAGGCGAGATGTGCGAGACATGTTGCTATTGGAGTGGAAGAGACGTCTACATCTAACAGTTTCAATGGTGAACGGGTGGGAACGGGATGCCAGCCTCGTAGGACGTTTAAATTCATGAGGCCTAGGAACCAGCGAAAGCAGCTCCTCGGAGCAATTACCATGAAAGTATTTGTAAAAAAGACAGAGCGAGGCAACGTCGCGTCGGTGAGAGAGCGACTGCAGACGAGATGACAGATCAGGGCCAATAACATTGCATATCCGTCTCTGGATCTTATCAAGAACCCTGAGGCAAACAGCAGGGGCTCCAGACCATATATGGCAGCAATACTCCATGCAAGTGCGAATGGTTGATTTATAGATTTGGAGGATAGATTCCGGGGAGAAAAATTTCCTGGCTCGGCACAGGGAACCAACTTTCCTTGCGGTGGATGATGCAATTTACTCGATGTATTTGTTCCATCTCAGATCAGCGGACAGCGTGAGACCGAGCAGCCGCAGAGAGGAGCTCTCGAGAAGTTGGTCTTCAGACATTCTAATGGGATGCAGGGATGGATCCTTGTGGTGGTTAATAGTGAGCAGTTTAGTTTTAGAGGCGTTAAAGTTAACCATCCATTTCTTGCCCCAGTTCACAACCGATTGGAGGTCCTTTTCTATTTGAACTGCCAGGTTAACTGTGTCCGCATCACTAGATCTGTGTTTGAGGCAGGAGTAAATTGTGGTGTCGTCCGCATAGATGCCGACTTGGGAATCTATTTATATTACCTAATATTATTTATTTATCATTTGTTTTAGTGGCTGTGATTTTCATGCTATAAATATTTCGGATTTTTCCAGGGTGAATGAGCGACAACAATTTTCTGTGAATTTCTTCTGCTTCTTCTAAATCAATGCCTGGATGATTATGGCTCTTCACAATTTCCAAAGGTTGTATTTAATTCTGTATTTCCTAATCCATGTTCTAGCAGCCATTTGCACAAGATGTTAGGTAGGTTATGCGCCGATTCCATGTCTCAGTATGTCACGTCGGTGTCAAATTTTTAAGCCCCCCCCCCCTTTTATCATTACCTGTCCTAGAAATTTCAACAACCTCTTTCGGATTCTAAGTATAATTGTCCTTTTTGTTTCCCTGAAACTTTTCATTTGGTTACGTGTTCAGTACATAGTATTCTCAGCATCTTTCTGTAGAACCACATTTCTGTTCCCGCAACCCTCTTCGTCATCTATGATGATACCGTTCGCATTCATTGCCATATAGGAAGCCATATATTGCATAAAGATTCTATACTCTTTTCTTTGTTTCTAAGGATATTTTCCTGTTTCTTAATACTTTGTTTAGCTTTTGGAAACCATTTTCAATATCCCAATGCGACTTCGTATTTTGGTGAGAAATTTTCCGTTCTCTGTAAAACACTTATTAGATAATTCAATTTTTGTACTTTGCTTGACTCTTGGGCTGTTTCTTTTTCTGAAAACAATATGTGCTTTCTATTTGCAACCGACATTTAGTACTTCCTTCACGCTTTCTTTTAATACATTCTGTAGGCATTCCTGTTGTTTTCTTTCTGTGTCTGCGATCAACACTACGTCTTTTGCACATTTAACGCTGTTAAAATTGTGGCCAGCAGTAATAATGAATCCTGTTAGCACTTCCAATTCTCACAGACTCCCTTCACTGTAAAGGTTGAATAAGCCAGTTAAGAAGACACATAGATACAAATTCATCAGTCTGTATCATTTTTTATTTGTTACGAAATACTAAATGGTGCCCAGAGAAAAAGCAGCAAATTTATTATCATTGTTTTATCTTTCAGGATATAATTGACCTTGAGTAAAATTTGAATAAATCTATTGAATATTCATGATCTTGAATAATTATTCTATTCTCGCATAATTACTTAACTCTGATTGGTTCTTTTATGATTGATTAATTTCTATTCGATGTTGTGATTCGTCATTTAAACGCTATTAGTAGACAACTATCATCTTTCATCTGTTCTTCTCGTGTGGCTACATAACTCCTTGATTTTAAGGGTCAACTTATCGTACTTTCCAAAGAAGAACATCCGACATTGAGATTGACGAAATGTGGAGAAAATTCTTCCTGAATTCATCAGTGAAATCAGTCGTCACCAGTTTCCAACAGTTGTCTTACATCTTTCTGAATAAACCGCTATTTCTACAGGTCATTCTGTACATTTTATATTATTTTTTTGTTACAAATATTTAATATGTTGTATTTGTCCTGTTATTTGTGCATTGATACGAGTATATGAGTTTTGTATATGCTGGATGCTTAGAAATGTGAAACACCCAAGTCAGAGGACAAATTGAAGGCAAGAGTGATACATAGTGTTGTGGATTCCGGGATGAATCCGATATTAATGAATAACAAACGCCAGGAATGGATAAGGAAAATAAATGTATTAACGTAATAATACAAACTGGTAATACGGGTTAGTAGATCCAGTAATGCGGGTTAGTAGCAATAATATATATATACAGTCTTCGGATTGAAGTATCGCGGTATGACTCCTTACTGAGTCTACGGGCTCGTTACTGTGACTCTTGCCGCCGTCTCTGTGGGTGACTTACTCTAATACTACTGAACTCTACTACTCTTCTGTCGTTTCGTCTTGACTCTATTATTGACTTACCGGGTATTCACTGGTAGTAGTATATGTATACCTTGGGTGAGTCCATTTGTGTGAAAAGGGGAGACCCCTTAATACATAGAGCGAAAATCCTACTTTTGAGCAAATGGATAGTAGATCAGGGTTTGGAGAAGAACAGGAAAATTATGGATTGTCATGATCCTTCAGGGTCATGATTCATGGAAATAGAAGAACTAAGCTTTTTCGGCGTATCCTTGCTGTGCATATCAAAACTGAACTCTGTGCGTCATTTCCTTAACCGCAAGCTGCATACTAACCCGGCAAAGAAAACATCGAACAGATAACTGAAAGAAAATCTAGAATTCAATAATCCCATATATATTGCCTTTATAGATGACACCAAAGCACTCGACAGTATAAATTTTCTCCTTCTGCGGAATATCTTAGAAAGAACCTGTACCAACAAAAGGTATATCAATACGCTGAAGTTCGCATCTGATAACTTGAAAGCTTATAAAGAAAACTAACAAAAACATACCTAAGTTTTTTTTAAAGATCTGTTGATACAGTGAAATGTATAAACTAAGGAGATATCCTCTCATTTCTGCATTGTTATCGCTTTGATACTTTTCTGCCGTCTTAAGTATGACGATAAACTACAACCGGCATCAAGAGGTTCTGAGGAGAGTGGAACTGTTGTTTCCAGGCCCATCCTCACCCAAGGTGATAGCTATAGCACATGATAGGGCCTCAACCATGGGCAAATAATTAACCTTCAAACTGGAGGCGAAAATCTTTAAAAGTATAAAACATCTTATAGTAAAAAATGCCAGCAACACATTTTTGTAAAAAGAAATATATATACACTAGATTTCAAACTTTTTGAGGCCAACCCTAGTATTTTTTTTTTAATTTGACCTCAAAAGTAGTTGTTTTCTAGTTTCAATTAGGGAAAACCAGTATACATGCTTAAAAAAGTGAGACATGATTTTTATTCGAAAGTTCATTATAAAAAAAATCATTTTATGATAAATTTTGCCCTTGTCAAATTATCCTAATTTAGCCTTGATTACTACAATACACATGTTTGGCATTCGTTGCGAAGCCTTCTCAAAGTATTCGTTTGATAACTGATTCCATTCTTTTTGGAATAACTCTAAGAGGTCTTTTTAAAATTTTTTCACTATTCTATAAAGTTTAACCCATGATAGGTCTTTGAACTATAGTGTATATTACCAGTAAAATATTTTTGTAAAAGAAATTACAAACGCGCCTAAAAAATTTTAAAAGTCTGCATTAAATGACCAATAAGGTGTTGATATACAGCTAAACAAACAAACACAAACATACTTTTCTAAACTGAAAGTGAAAGCTGATTTGGCAATGAATGCCTATACAACGATTTTGAACCCAAACCTTATCTTTAAGCTCATTTGCTAAAAAAACGGTAAGGATTTATATATATATATAAAAAAAAGATTTTCTGTCGTTATTTATCATCTCAAACGCCAACTTAAAAATTTAGTGCAATACCACGATTCCAAAATCGAACTCGCTTATTGACTACAGCCACATCACATTGCCATTTGTGACGGAAAAAAGTTAGTGCGAATGACCAATCTGTCACAGACGGAGAAAGGGATAAAAAAGGAAATTCAATGATGAATCTATGTTGTAATATCTTCAGTAATTTATTATTCATTCTCGGTTGCAATGAAAAAAAAAAGATATTACAATGTATGTTGTATACCCGCTTCGCACTAGGGGTCTCTTTGGGTTGACGGGGTCACTTACAAAACAAAGCTGCATTCTTCTCTCTCGGCTGTCTTCTCCTAGTCGGTTATCAACAAATGTTTTTTAGATGCGGAGGCAAAATGAGAAATTCAACAAAAGGCATTTTGACTTACTACTTTATTAAACCCGACGACGTGTTCATTTTTAACAAACCAGTTGGGTCGCTCTATCACCTCGACTGGGAAGGAAGCACTCCGGGACATGAGATAACCATGTCTGATCTGTTCGACGTGTAAAAACACTTACTATCCTAACATTCCCACTTTCGATTCAGCCAATCAAAAACCATTTCCAATGTCTTGTCTTCAAGTTGACACCAAGATCAGTCTCAGACACTCATCGAAAATACTTACTCTCTCTAACATTCACACCTTCGACTGAGCCAATCAAAAAAAACTTCCTTTGTTTCGTCTACTAGTTGACCCCAAGATAAGTCTCAGGCACCCCTCGAAAATACTTACTCTATCTAATATTCCCACGTTCGTCTGAGCCATTCAAAAACAACTTCCTTTGTTTTGTCTACCAGTTGACCCCAAGATCAACCTCAGACACTCCTCGAAAATACTTACTCTATCTAACATTCACACCTTCGACCCAGCCAATCAAAAACAACTTGCTTTGTTTTGTCTACCAGTTGACCCCAAGATCAGTCTCAGACAATCTGAACCAAATACACTGCCATCTAAACATACGGTCAAAATAAAGAAATCAGAGGAAATACAATTCTTTAAATAATAGTCTGCTGGATTATTATTCCTTTGTTTTGTCTACCAGTTGACACCAAGATCAACCTCAAACACTCATCGAAAATACTCTCTCTAATATTCCCAATTCCGATTCAGCTAAGCAAAACCACTTCCAATATTTTGTCTTTCAGCTGACCCCAAGATCACACTCCTCGAAAATACTTACTCTCTGTAACATTCCCACCTTCGACTCAGAATGTCTTAGTATACGTGCAGGCATGTTGCGTGGAGTCTAAAGAAAAAGAAAAGTTTTCACAGACTATATAACGTAGAAGAGATGTACAATTGTCATTGTGATCATTTGGATGTTTTCTCCCCACGCCCTGTAATCTGACAATACTACTTGAACGTAGGAGGTTACATGGAGTGAATTAGAAAAGAATAAGTAGACTAAAAATAGGGAGCAATGAGAAAAGGACAATAAGACTTCAAGAATAAAACGGGTAACGATTGGCTGTGTTCATATTTTTCAAGATTGTAGTCACCAAGGAAACAAGCAATTGGGAGAAGATTTCGCAGGTAGGAAGTGCGAGAAACGAAAGACTTAGTCAAGCGATCATTGTAGGCTTTAAGGTACACAAACTTATGAAATTTAAATTAAAAGAAACTTTACAAATTGTATATAACCAAAATATAATGTACAATCACACTATTACTAAGTGATTTTGCCATCAAATAAGACCTCATTTACTTTAAAGGGAACGTTACCTTTATTATGGTGCAATAATATATATATATATATATATATATATATATATATATATATATATATATATTATTACTTTATTGTTTGTCTCTTTCCTTCTCTCGCTCTCTTTCTATATATATATATATATATATATATATATATATATATATATATATTATTACTTTATTGTTTGTCTCTTTCCTTCTCTCGCTCTCTTTCTATATATATATATATATATATATATATATATATATATATATATATATATATATATATATATATATGTATTTATATATATATACGCATATATATATAATATTCTATGAAACAATAATGTAATATATAAACAACAGCCACCTGCACTAATGCAAAGCTCTTCCGTAAAATGAATGGAACACTTTGGCTGATTGGCATTTGTTTACATTTCTAAAAGCAATACGCTAGATTTAGTTGTGTAACTCTACCGAGTGAAGAGAGCTCTGGCTGACACCAAATTAGTTGTGTTTCAATCCTGGCTTGAGGCATTCGAAAGTCTAGTCACACTGAGGAGCTGTGATACAGCGAAACAGTACTGTCTGTGAATGACATATATATATATATATATATATATATATACATTTCAATTGAGCACTGTTGAGTGATAAGCTAATTCTATAAACAACAGCCACCTGCACTAATGCAAAGCTCTTCAGTAAAATGAATAGAACACTTTGGCTGATTGGCATTTGTTTACATTTATAAAAACAATACGCTAGATTTAGTTGTGTTAACTCTACCGAGTGAAGATAGCTCTGGCTGACACCAAATTAGTTGTTTCAATCCGGGCGTGAGGCATTCGAATGTCTAGTCACATGGAGGAGCTGTGATACAGCCAAACAGTACTGTCTGTGAATGACATATATATATATATATATATATATATATATATATTTGTCATCCACAGACAGACTGTTTCGCAGCTCATCAGTGTGGCTAGACGTCCGGTTGCCTCTAGATACGATCGAAACCCGATTGAATTTGCGTCAGTCGGAACTTCTACCCGCTAAGCCATCAGCGTACGGTACGGAATGGAGGTGAATTTTAGCGTGTTTATTTTTAGATTCGGATAAACACACAGTGACTGAGAGTGACTCAATTCTGTCGAAGCCCGACTGAGTTTTGATTATAGTGGTGAAGGTTTTGTGCAAAACCATCCACAATGTTTGAAAAGCCGAATACAAACCTTCGCAGGTTTTGAATTCAGATTTGTCCTTCTTCTAGACCAGTTGCCATCCAAGGCTATTTACCCATAGCTGGATGGAGAAGTGGGTTCACAAATTTCCCAAAAGTATTAGCACGTAAATAAATGTAATGGATTCGATTGGAATCCGAACTCGGCTCTCTGATTCCTCAATCAAATTTATTCATTACTCTACCGTACCTTCATATATATATATATATATATATATATATATATATATATATATATATATATATATATATATATATATATATAATTGAGCACAGTTTCTTCAAAGTCAAACATTACATGTAAATTTCCCAGCTTAAATTTATTTAGAAGTTGGTTTACACATCCAAACACAGGAAATACATTTATTTAAAAAAAAGGAAAGAAACACAGAGAAGAAACAATAAAAACGTTAAAAAAATCAAATGTGAGTCAGACTGGTTTATATTAATATTTTTCTTTTATTATTTAAATCAGTTTACACGACTAGTTTCGGCCGGCATGTCCATCATCAGGAGAAAAATCCCTGCTTGTTAGTAGCAGTTAACTAGAAGTGAATGGCTGTCTCTTTCCCTGGATTTTCCATTTGTTTTTTTGTTTTGTTTTTTTTTGTCGTAAATATTTAGGCAGTCGTTTTATTGATCAAAAGGCCACTTTCAATTTCTTTTAAAGAGAGGATAGTAGATTCCTGAGTCTCATATTTATCCCTTAGTCAATCTTACAGCTTTATTAGTTGCGGGGAAGGGGACGTTAGAGTTATGCGTATGTAAACATTTTATATTTTGGGTGCATGTGTGAGTGTGTGTATTTAGGAGACCTCAACACCTCTGCAAGAATGTATTTCCGGTGTGGTTGAGAAATATGGGTGAGGCTTGATCTATAGGATTCTATATTAATTCTATCTGTTCTGTTTAGTCTGCTGTTAAATCCTTCCGGACAAAGAGTTTTGAGTAACAAAATCCATTTGCCTCCATGTTATCCTATTATTTTCCTAAGTTTAATTTTGTGTCTATTTCTATTTTTATTTGCATACATATTCAAAATACTGTTTTGTTGGCGGAAATATTGTTCTACAGGTAAAAAATCCTTCGTGGGGAGCCGACTTAAGCGGATTCCGATAATTATTAATTCTGTAGTGAAAGGGCCATTCAGATTTTTCCACATATTCTTTCTGGCATATTGTGCATTCTAATAAGTAAATTATATTAAGACTTCTACAGTTAGAATTGTTGTAGAGTTTGAAAGTACTGTTACTGACTGAGTTCGTGAACTAATTGGTGTTTTTAATGTGAATAACACATTTTGTTTTTACATGGTTGAGAAAATCTTACTGTTGTTATTCTTGGTCATTTTCCTGGTATCTTATGGTTCTCTTTCTCTATCTCTCTCTCTCTCTCTCTCTCTCTCTCTCTCTCCACACATACATACACACACACACATACATACACATATATACATCCACGTACAAACCAGTTTCGCTGTTTCACAACTTGTCAGTGTTGCTAGACATCTGATTACATCAAGTCGCGGTCGAAACCGATCGCTTTCGCATCAGTCTGTAATCCTACCTGTAAGCTATCAGCGCACGGCAGAGTGAAAGGGTCATTCTACCGTATTGTATACGGATGTAAACAAACGCCAGTAACCATATATATATATATATATATATATATATATATATATATATATATATATATATATATATATATATATATTCAAAATATGATTTTATAATCAAAATATTAATCAAAATTTTATATTCAAGATAATAAACACACCAACCCTTTCTGCTACATCGGCTTCCAGCAATAAATTGTATCTCTAGGCAGTGAAAAGGTGAATTCCTTTACAAGACATTATTTATATACACGGAAACGCAATGGGAGGAAAAAGTTAGAGTAGAGAGAAGATGTAGTAGGGAGGAATGGGAGAAGAACAAAGTGGGGGAAAGTAATAAGAACTTGGTACTTTCATCCATGTTCATATTTTTCTAATAAATACTTCTTTGCGTGTTTGCAAGCTGCCATTACCTCAGACCTTTAATTTAGTAGGTTGTCTCGCTCTGGATACGACATAATAGTCAGCTTTTTCTCCAATATACTACTAAGCTTTTGCCATATTTCTCTTTTAGCTCCCACACAGGACTATCCAGATTTGTACAATGTTTGTAACTTTACAGCCTCAACGATGTGTGATGGTTTTACAATCTTTTCTTAAAGCTGACTTCGGTGCACCCGAAATATACTTTATTCTAGCCCTCTTCCACTTTCATCTCTGCCTTGTAGAGTACATCTTCAGAATTATATACTCCGTTTAGTGGGCACTTTCTTCTACAGTTATATAGGTATATCATTGTTCTGCAGGCCATGTTTATAAAAAAAATTAATATTCTGCTTTTTAATTATATTTTCGAAGTTGCCAGTATATACAAATATGCCATTTATACAAATATACAATAGTATAAATGGACTTATAGAAAAACAATTAACCTTTTCACTCCGTGAAAAGTCTTTATTGGTAGAAACTGCGGTAACGGAAAAGGTTAGTGTTTGTAGTATTTTAGATCAAATATGTATATAGGATGTCCATAAAGTTTGTGTGCACTTTAAAACAATTATAACTTTATGTGAGCAACGATGAGGTCTTAGAGAGGGGCAATCTTAAAGTAAAGTAAAAAAAAAAGCATCTGAAGTTTCTGTGACATGTAATGAGAAAAGAGAGTCTGGAGTATCTGATAATTCACAGGTAGAATGGAGGTAACAAGAGACAAGGGAAAGTAACGCAGCTATCTAATAGACGTGCTGTGGCTTTCCTCTGCCTTTTCTACAAGTACTTTCATGGCTACTGCTCGGACGAGCTACTTTCACTGGTTCCCAAATTATATGAATTTAAGCGAACTATTAGTTTGGCATCTCGGTCCTACAGTTTCACTGTGGAATCAGCTAAATGTAGCCATCTCTTATACTTCAACAGATACTTGTCTCCCACTCGCCGCCTGTGAAACTCCCTTCCTATCCCTTGCTTCCCTGATAGCTATAATCTTCGAATATTCAAATGCAATGTCAATCGACATCTGATGCTTTGACCTTGATCCCTGCACTTTTATTTATACACTTCCCAAACACTCTCACTCTCTGCAACCACTTGTGCGCTAGTAGCACTCCTGCCTTGTTTAGGATCAATTGCTGATATATATATATATATATATATATATATATATATATATATATATATATATATATATATATATATATATATATATACATATATATATATATATATATATATACATATATATATATATATATATATATATATATATATATATATATATATATATATATATATATATATATATATATATATATATATATATATATATATATATATATACTATGTATGTATATCATTGTGTGTTTATCCGAATCTAAAAATAAAAAAAAAAACACGCTAAAATTCACCTCCATCCCGTACCGTACGCTGATGGCTTAGCGGATAGAAGTTCCGACTGACGCAAATTCAGTCGGGTTTCGATCGTAGCTAGAGGCAACCGGACGTCTAGCTACACTGATGAGCAGCGAAACAGTCAAATGTGGATGACAAAAATATATATATATATATATATATTTGAATTGGACAAGGTCCGACAATTTATTTAAAGACATTTATAATATGTTTAACGTTCTTTTTATAGATATTTGTATCTATAAAAAGAACGTTAAACATATTATAAATGTCTTTAAATATATATATATATATATATATATATATATATATATATATATATATATATATATATATATATGAAGAAATATAGTTTTAAGTTGTGCTATATTTATGAGATAACGTGCTCAATATCAGAGATAGAACGTATGTTAATATAAATATAAAAGTGAACATTGAAGTCAGGCCTGACGATTGCCTCTAGCATGAAACCTCCTGTCGCCTCTGAGTGTTGACTTCAATCTTCACTTATATTATATATATAATATTATAAATTAACTGATTTAAAATGTTTTTCGCTGCACAATAATAACCATGTTTCAAAAATGGAAGCTTAAAGCTTCGAATTTAATTTGTAATTAAATTAAAGACATTAGTTCCATTTCATCCTCAAGCGAATTAATGCTCTGTAAATTTACATTGAGCCCTATTGTGTAAAAATAAAAATATCTATAATAAGAACACAGGATTATATATCTTACTGTTTTTTCTTTTATATATATATATATATATATATATATATATATATATATATATATATATATATATATATATATATGTGTGTGTGTGTGTGTGTGTGTGTGTGTGTGTGTGTGTGTGTGCTGGCCTTGTTCATATATTTAATGATGCTATATAACACGCTCTCTCCCAGGAACTGTAACTAACGTCTGCTCAGCATAGTCGCAGTATAAACCATTGGTTGGCTCTTTGGGTGCGCCTGAGAAAGCATCTACAATAAGGATTGGCTAGCCGAATAGACGGGTATCCACAGATTAAGGTTATTATATGCCATGTCCATTTTGGACGCTGGCGAACATGGCTCTGTATAATTTCCTCTCTCTGTATTTTGTGAATATTTATTATGAATTTATTTTTGTTATGCCTCCTCAACGTTGTTCCGCCATCCTTGTATTCAATCTCCCTATGTAGGCTATGCATTGTTTTCCTCTATCACTCTATCTGTCCTGTGAATAACAAATTCTCCAAGCCCTCTTTCCTCATTATATGCCCTAGCAATTCCAAATCTTTCTTCTTGATCTTAAGTATATGTGTCTTTTTATGAAGTTTTAGGCGAAATCGAATAAAAGAAGACACTCATATTTAGAATCAGAAAGAGAGTGTTGAAATTACAAGGATACATAATGAGGAAGGAGGGCTTAGAAAAATTTACACTCACAGGGTATATTGAATGCAAGGGGAGAGAAAGTACAGTAACACATAGCCTATCTAAGTGGCTTGCGGAAATGGGGTGAAGAACAGGGATTAGGAGAGATAGCAAAAAACAAAATTTACTAAGAGTTACAAATGACAGGAAATTGTGGAGAGCCATGATCGTCAACATCCTGAAGGAACACGGCACATAAAAGAAAAAGAACGTTGGGGAGGATGGGGTAAGATTAACCACTTTTTAGATTTTTTGACCTGGTGTCTCCCGTGGTAATGTCATCCAGTCTCTGCTGGTGTTAAATTGAGCACTTGCCTTTGACCTTTGACCCTCCACAATTTGGATGTTTTCATAATATGTCTTCCACATTTTTAAAGCACTTGAAAAATGGTGTTAGAAAGGTTCAATTTACCCCACATGTTGGGTAAGTTGAACCCCCCTTTGAGGTTGAGGGGAGAAAAAAGATATTTATACAAAATAACAGAAAAGAAAGGACAAAATGATTTAAATTTCAGAAAAAAAGCACAGAACTGCAACTTTGCTGTCCAATTGTAGCATCCAGCTGTACACTTGTAAAAAACAAACAACAACAACCACGATGGCAATACAGTCACATTCCAGTCTATGAAAGATGGAATTTTTCCAGGTCACAGGGGAAGACCCATTGGTTGGATTTGCGTTCACTCCCCAACAAGTTGTTTGGCGCGGGTAGTTTTTTACAATATCTTGTCTATCGAATAATACTTCATCTTCGGGGTCGATAATGAAGGCCTGTCTGCCGTCCATGGGTTTTCGGTCTTGGATTCTCTTCAAGAAGACACCCTCGAGTTCATCACCATCAATCACATCGACTCTGGTGATGTATCGACGTGTGGATTTCTTGCCATTGACGCTGACTACCACGAAATCACCTTCTATTAGTTCGTCATCCGATACATCGTCGTCAGCAGAATCGTACATGGCCATGGACTCACAGTCTTCATCATCGCTGTTTTCATCCGAGGTGACATTGGCTGTTGTCTTTTGGGATGTTTGGTTAACCGTTTCTTTTTTATGTCTTTGGTGGGTTTAACCTTTGCTTTTTCGGCTGCCAATTCATCTCGGACTGGTGTGTCAGTCAGTATTTTGGTTGCCGTTTTCTTTCTTCCACCTTTTGTTTTTCTTGGTTCAGCTCTTGGGAAAGGATAGATTGCTGATAGCGAGACGTATTCACAAGAACTGGAAACAGGCTGTTGGCCCATGCCACAAGAACTAGGTCTTGGGATCGGCGTCGAACCCACAACACCTGAGCTTGGACCAGGAATTGGATCCAGATCTGCAGCATCTGCATTTGCTTCAGGATTTTGACGGTCAGTAACTGCAGCTGAAGCAAAATCAGCATCCACGAATATATCCTTATTGTAGGGATAGATGCCAGTGGCTTCAAATCCTGCCTTGATACTTAGTTTTTTTCAACAAAACAAACTGATGTTTCCACTAATGTAAATAAGTAATGTAGGCCTAGGAAGAAATGACAAACAGGCAAAAGAGCAAATCAAAACGAAGAGAGCAACAGAAAAGAGGAAATTTATAGCACAGAATATCCAGAAGGGGGATACTATTTTTTTTAATGAGTCCCTGGCATCCCCACAAGAGGGGTGGGGGAGGAGAGAGAATAATGTGGCACACATTCTGGGGTACAATGAACCATCGGTTCATCTTACCCCCAGCTCAAGGGTTCATCTTACCCCACGGCAGGCATCTTGAAAAAATCATCTGGCAGCAAGGCAATCCACTCTGTAACCATTAACAACGTGCACAGAAGAACAGTCAAATAACAACTCAACCTCCAGTAATTAACAATGAAAAGAAAACAATTATACTTATCAGAGTATTTGATGATATTCCCACTTTCCAACTTTTCACTTGATCGTCAAAACACTTTTTTTCGCACCCAAACTCTCAAAGTGGCAATAAATCGGCGCCAATCGCTCAGAGACCTGTGGTGATGTCAGAGGTTTATGGGGTCTCTGTTAACTCGTATACAAGCGTTGGTTCATCTTTAATCCACTGTTCATCTTACCCCATCCTCCCCTTATTGACTAAATGGTTGGCAGAAGAGCAATTAGGAGGGATAACAAAAAGACAAAATTTACTAAGAGTTAAGAGAAAATTGTGGAGAGCCATGATTGTTAACATCCTGAAGGAACATGGCACATAAAAGAAAAAGAACCATATTGCAAAAAGACAAAATTTAATAAAAGTTACAAAGGAAATTGTGGAGAGCCATGATTGTCAAAACCCTAATGGAACATGGTATATAGAAGAAGAACAACAACAATAACAACAACAAGAATAACAACAAAAATAACAACAACAACAAGATATACTATGTTTATAATTCTGCATGTTATTTTCAGTGAAGGCCTTTATATTTTGAGAGCTGTTATAATTTTTATAATTCATAATACTTGATGTGGTTGACCTGTAAAATGCATTATAAAGGATATACTCTCGTATAGAAGCCGCTGTTTCGTATTTTATGACTATCTTCGCAGGTTCCGTAAAATCCGTAATTCATTTTTGAAGAGACTGGCATTTGAAACAGTTCTTCGTTTCGTACCTCATTAGATGCTTTTGAATAATTTATGTTGGGTTGATAGATTGAAAAACAAACTGACTACATTTCCAGTGGATTCCACTTCAGTAAAGATATATTCGTTATACATCGCAATTGAGAGCCTTTCAATTCGACAAACTGGATAATGATTAATCTTTGAAGTGTCTTTACGAACCATTCATAGCTTTCGTTTTCATTAACGGCTTGTTGTATCTTGAAGGAGGATATGATGTAAGGATCTCCTGCTATTCCAACAAACACACATTAACGGAGACATTGCGATAGATGTTAATGGGAAAATAATTTAAATTTGGAACATACACTTTGATATTAAAGAGACCAAATCTGTAAGGTGATACACAAAAATACATTTATATAGGTGAATTTTTGCGCATTTATTTTTTTCATACACACACCAGTGACCTAGAGAACTCAATCCGGCTGGAGAGTCTAGCATTATCTGCCATAACAGCCACTGTTTACAAATTCGCGCTTTTCTCCCCATAGTGCTCGACCGAATTAATTATTTTTCGGGATCACATCTCCTCAGTGCGGCTTGACATATCTATCTATCTATCTATCTATTTATCTATCTATCCCTATCTCTCTCTGTCTCTGTCTCTCTCTCTCTCTCTCTCTCTATATATATATATATATATATATATATATATATATATTTCTTTATGCAAATATATATATATATGGAAAACATGTAAACACATACTCACACACACTCACACACACACACACACACACACAGACACACACACATATATATATGTATGTGTGTGAAAGTTTTTGTTTTCCATGTCGACAAATATAAAAATTTAAAAACATTCTCAGAGTTAACCTGTCGAAAAACATATATTTTTCATATTTGTCGACATGGAAAACAAAAACATGCACAGAGATTTGATTTAATAAATTCTTTTCTTTTTTGCCTTAAAAAATGTCCAAATTAGACGAAACTCGTCGGCTAATATTACAGTTTTCTTATTGTCTTTTACCTTTATAAATATTATCTTTTTCTACAGGTTAACTATGAGAAATTTTAATGCAAGGCTCTTCGGCAAATCGAATCGACTTCTCTCAGTCACTTTGCGATTATCTAAAAATAAATACGCTTAAATTCACCATCATCCCTGCCGTGCGCGAACGGCTTAATTGTATAATCCCCGACTGAGGCCAATTGAGTTCCGTTTCGATCCTAGCTAGATGAACTGTGATACAGCGAAACAATATGTCTGTCGATGACAACACACACACACACACACATATATATATATACATATATATACATATGTGTATAGGTATATATATATATATATATATATATATATATATATATATATATATATATATATATATATATATATATGTGTGTGTGTGTGTGTGTGTGTGTGTGTGTGTGTGTGTGTGTATATACATACACATATATATATATGTATGTATATATGCAAATATAGTCTTCAGGTGTTTGAAATTTCAATGCGAACCCTTTATTTCGCCTACCGAAGCTAGATTGTTCTAGTTCCACGTTCCATGTCTCTTCCGGATGTCTCAGTATCACTTATATCTCTTTAACTCAATTCCCCAAGTTTTTCTTCATGTCAGCTCTAGCCAGGTATTGAACTTACAATCTTTGGGGCTAGTCATTGCATTCAACCAACGTTTTTATCCATTGGGTCATGTTTTCTTCAGGACAGCAACGTGTGGAATTTCCTAAACCGGACCAGCATAGATATGAATACAATATAGGAACCATAATACCGAGTGCTAGAGAAAAACAATAATAACAACAATATTGTAATATGAGCTCTGGTAAAAAGAAAGGTTAACTGAGGCTAGGCTTATATGACTCCACAATGAATATAATGATGTCTTGAAGGACAATGTAATAGTGCAAACCGTTACCGATAAGGTTACTATGTGAAACCTTTCTTGAATTCATTGGAACCACCGTGAGTATGGCGAAACGTTAGCAATTTATAATAAAACACACCAAAAGGTTGGTAGAACAGCTACCGGGCCATTATCGTAGTGGGGGGTACGTGCAGTGACCCGGGAAAATCTAAAAATGCTCCCGCGTAAATTAGCACAGGGATATTGAGTGAGTTGGATTACTGAAACGATTTCGCTCCCCAGCTATGGATCAAGTGGTAGGACTTGTATCACTAAATCATTAATATACACTCCCACTCAAAAAAAAATCTTACAGTGTCTTTACTATCTTTAACCCTTTGAGCCTTGATCACCGTTTTACTGGTGGTAGAGATAATGACGTTTTACCCGGCCATCAGTTGAACGGTTGGAAAAGGCTTGAGTCGTTTTTTTTTTTCTCTTGTGTTGTTTCAGGTAATTTTTCCCCCAGAAACATCCTCCTGAATTTTCCTACCTCAATACTGTGTAATCTGAGGGTGCTACAGTCCATAGGGGGTTATTTTATGCAGATACAAAATGTTTGCCTCAACCTCCAAGAGATACTAGAAGATGCCTCCACTAATAACCTCTGTGCTGTCTACTCTTATAAGTACAATAAATTCAAGCAGAAAAATCCAATTGTGGCCTACAAAGACTATCCTGTCAAAGCTGTACAAGATGCCGGCGCTTCTTGTGTATCAAAAGAGGCAGCACTTCTTGGGTAGACTGACACACAAAGCAAGAATTCTGGCGATAAAGTGAAGGTATGCAATCATACGCTCTCCTTGCTAAGTATAATGCTTATATCTTTTGTAACTATTTTTGTATCTATCACGAAACATTACATAGCAATTATTTGAGAACTTTTACTCAGGAGGTCAGCATAAGGCTTTAAATTTTTCAGAAACGCAGGGCTTAAAGGGTCAAGAAGAAATTATTCACTTTCGACTTCTTAATTCTAAAAAAGATAATTGTAACTATTTCGAATAATCCGTCCTGTTTTGAAAGCCAACGCCCTTAGCTTCAGAAAGTACCGAGATCAATACTGCGTGTATCTAGTGGTTGCATTCCGGGCGGCTGCAGTAGGCAGGCAGTCAATCAATGCTCATGCCCTGGAACACTTACAGAATGTCGGCCTCCATCTCACAGAGATAACAGATGCCCCCATTAACAACCTCTCTGCTGTGTGCTCTTATAAATACAATAAATTCAAGCAGAAAAAAAACAACCGTGGCCTACAAAGCTGTGAAGACATCAGTTCGCTGCACAGCAAGCCAGCGCCTCTTGTGCATCAAGAGAGGCGGCACTTACTGGGTAGCCTGGCGCACAAAGAAACCATTCTGGCGATAAAGTGAAGGCATGCAATCATACTCTCTCCCTGCTAAGTATAATGCTTATATTTTTCTGTAACTATTTTTATATCTACCGTGAAACATTAAATAAAAATTACGTAATGCCCAGCTACCGGTTGAACAGTGGGTAAACACCTGTAACTATTTTTATATCTACCGTGTAACATTACGTACCAATTATATGAGAATTTTGAATCAGAAGCTCAAGCGAAATGGTTAAAATTGTCCAGGAACGCAGGTCTCAAAGGGTTAATCGTTTAAAGTAGTGTCCATGGAAAAGACGTAATGCCCAGCCACCGGTTGAACAGTGGAAGAGAAAAATGACTTAATGCTCAGCCACCGGTTGAACGGTGGGTAAACACTTGTAACTATTTTTATATCAACCGTGTAACATTACACACCAATTATTTGCGAATATTAACTCAGGAGCTCAGGCAGAAGGGTTAAAATTGTTCAGGAACGCAGGGCTCAAAGGGATAATAACCTGCAAAGGCATGATAAACCCGAGAAACGAATCAATCAAATAATATGTTTTTGTTAAATGGCAAATCTCTTCCGGAAATATTGGTCATCATCACGCTTTTGGAATTAAATTTTCCTAACAGACAATACGGTGAATGACATCATACACTGCTATTTATCCCATAACAGGGGGTAGAAGTGGATCCTTGCTTTTTCAAAGCGCATTTGTGCCAAGGTAAACGCAACATTAATGGCTGAAATTTGAACTCGGTATTTCAATCCCATTTTCTACAACGACGACGACCTTGCCACGCTCATATCTGGCCTCTACTTTCGTGAGAAACCAAACAATCCACGGATTTTTAATTGATACAAAATGTAAATTATTCGTCGGTCTCTGTGCGTGGAAAGGTAAACACTTCAGTCAAAAGGTAGAGTTTTTACTTGAATTAAAAGGTAGCGATTGATTAGGATTACTTCTAATTATTCTATGCGCTGCGTCCCTTCAGGACATTAGCAATCATGACTCTCCACAATTTTCTCTTCCGAGTCCATCCTTCAAATCTACAAATCAACCATTCGCCCTTGCATGGAATACTGCGGCCATATATGGTCTGCTGCCCACGCTGTTCGCCTTAAGGCCCTCGACAAGATCCAGGGACGGATAAGCAATGCGGTTGGTCCTGATCTGGCATCTCGTCTTCAGTCGCTCTCTCACAGACGTACCGTCGCCTCCCTCTGTTTTTTCTACAGCTACTTTATCAGTAACTACCCCGACGAGATACTTTAGCTAGTTCCCAGACTGCATGAATTTAAGGGTGCTACTAGACTGTCATCACAGTACTGTAGTGGACCATGCGGTGTGTGAATGTGAGAAGAGAAGATGAGTTATCTCTAGGTTAAGGCCTCCGCTGGCCGGTCCAGCTACATAAGAATGTTGGACTATAATGGAGTCCAAGGAAGGCAAAAGAAAACGAACGAACGAGACCGATATACATGTATGCGAACAAATATATATTAATAACCAATAGATTAATACACGAATTACAAATACATTGAAGACATGAATAAAATGTTACAGTGTTGTATGGAAAAATTATTGTTTATGGGTGTTGAGTGTCCGTACGGATGTGTAAGCGTGTTCCCAGAATATGGGAAACGCTGCTTGTGTGAGAATATCACATAGTGGTGTAAGTGAAAAAGAGAAAGTTTTTTTTTACCTCGCCTCACGCGCGAGGTTGCGGCCCCAGGAGAGGCAGTTTGGCCGCACGTGTGCGAAGCCGTGGAAAGAGGAAGAGGCGAAAGGTCAGCCAGTATTTATACTCCCGGGGGAGAGAGACCCCTGTTGAAGGGTTAAGGAAATGAGAAGGAGCTAACTGCGACAGTACCAACCTTTCACTGTCGAACCGGTTAAATGTAGCCGTCTCTTCTACTCCAATAGCTTCATGTCGCGCACCTCCCATCCGTGGAATTCCCTTCCTATTAGTTGTTTTCCCTGATAGCTATAATCTCTAAATATTCAAATGTAATGTCAATCTCCAGATGCCCTGAACTATTCCCCGGCCTCCTCTTCATCCTTTCCTCCATCCCGCCTCTTTACTCTCGCTCCCACTCTGTAACTCTGCTAGTGGCATCTCGCCATGCTTGGGGTGAAATGCTTAAAAAAAATAAAATGTCCCCTCAACCTGGCTCCGTCATTCATTTACCTAAGCTAGTTAACTTTGTTATGAGCTGATTTCCTCTATACCTCTTACGCTTAATATGTTCTGTGAAGATGAGATTTTCCAAGCACTTTTCCCTCATTATGTGTCGCTGGAGATTTCAAATTTATCTTTTCTCATCTTAAGTATAAATATCTTCTCAATTTGTTTCTGTAATTTCATCGTTTAGCGAAAATCTTAACATCTTTCTGTAGAACCGCATTTCTACTGCTTCATGTCTCTTCTTCAGCTGTGTGGTGTTTGTTCCGTATTTACAGCCATAGAGGAGGACAGCTATTAAATAACACTCCAATACTCTGTTCCTTGTTTCTGGCGAATTATTTCTATTTCTTAACACTTTGCTAATCCTGGAAGACACCGTTCGTTTTGGGTGAAATATGTTAGATCTCTACCAGAATCTGAAAATATGATCAACAGTGTAAAGATCACCTTCTTTGCAGTGAATGCAATTGGCCGAATTTCATGAATTGCCGACAGGACATGTAACATAAAAGAAAAATACTTATATAAAACGATAAAGGGAATCCGAGATGACAATAGGATTGTAAGATGTAATACGATAAAAGATATAATAAAAGGGATAAAAGATGTTAAACACTGGGCGATAAAAGATTTACAGCGATAACAGATGTAATGAAAAGGAGAAAAGACATAATACGTGAGGTGATAAAATTTTAACATGTATGGCTATAAAATATAAAGGTAATAAAAGACGTAATACGTTAAGTGATAAAAGATGTCAAATGTATGGCGATAAGAGATGTAATAAAAGTGATAAAAGATGTAATACGAGTAGTGATAAAAGATGTAAGATGTATGGCGAATAAAGATTTAATGAAAGCGATAAAAGATGCAATACATAAGATGGTAAATGATGACAGATGTATGGCGATAAAAGATATAATAAAAGTGGTAAAAGATGTAATACGAGAAGTGATAAAAGATGTAAGATATATGGCGAATAACGATTTAATGAAAGCGATAAAAGATGAAAGAATTAAGGTGGTAAAAGATGACATATGCATGGCGATAAAAGATAATAAAATAGATGAAAGATGTAATACAAGAAGTGATAAAAGATGTAAGATATATGTTAATAAAAGATGGAATAAATGCAATGAAATAGGTACTATCATAGTCGATAACAGATGTGAAATTTATGGCGATACAAATTTGATAAGGGCGATAAAAGACGTAATAGATGAGGCAATAAAAGGTGTAAGATGAATAGAGGTAAAGATGTAATAAAAACTATAAAAGATGTAATATGGGAATTGATAAAATGTGAGATATATGGTGATTATGAGTAAAGGTGTCATACGTGAGGTGATAAGATGACAAAAGATGTAAGATATATGGCGATAAAAGAAGTATTACCTGAGGTGATAAGAGTTGTGAGATTTAAGGCGATAAATATTTATTAAAAGCAATACTAGACTTAGTACGTAAGTTGATAAAAGACGTAAGATGCATGGCGATAAATGGTGTATGATTCAAGGCGATAAAAAATTAATATTAGCGATAAATTATGTAATACGTAGGGCGATAAAAGATATAAGATGCATGGCGATAACAAATTAATAAATGCAATGTAAGATGTCCTATCTTTGTCGATAATACATGTGAGATATATGGCGATACAAATTTAATAAAGGCGATAAAAGACGTAACAGATGAGGAATTAAAAGATGTAAGATGTATAACGATAACAGATGTAATATAAGTAATAAAAACGTACTATCTGAGGTGATAAATGATTCAAGATTTAAGGCAATAAAAAATTTAATAAAAGCATTAGAACATATTAGAACAGATATCACCCAAGATGCAAGACGATAAAAGATTTGAGATAAAAACCTCAGAATCCCGATAAAAGATATACGAAATGCAATGACGTCTACACGTCGATAAAAGATGTATATTACAAGCCGAGAAAAGATGTATGATGTAAATATATTTGGAAAATGTTAATTTTTATTTAAAAATCTAATGGAGATTGTTTTCGTAGACCTTATGTATTTATATTCGCTGACAGTACGAGTGTCTTATTATTGTGCTTCCATTAACCTATAAAAAAGAATTTAGAAACACAGGAATGTACTCGATAATAGATCGAACAAAATAAATAGAACAGCCTCGTTCTGTCGTAGCAACTACAGATAAGCTGTTCTTTAGTCGTTGAAATTTTATTCAATTTCTTCGCAAAGAAAGTTTCTGCAAGAGAAATTAAAATTAATGTTGTATAAAAAAATCCGGGAGGCTGAAAATTGGAATGTTGTAACTAAAATAAAGGAAATTAATAAAAAAAAATAATTTTCTGTCTTTCTATCGAAATTTGCCGATAGAGAATGTAATTATTATATTGCAGAAATTTCAAATATCACTAACATTAGATCACGCGTGTACTTCTCCGACACATTACAGTTTATAAAGTTTAAATTTGATTGTACACAGTTACTTGACACAGTTTTTATTCATCACGAGGAAAGAGCTTTAGAGCGTTTCTGCCACATATATCTATCTTAGGATCAGCAATATCTATCTATCTATCTATCTATCTATCTATTAAACTCTGTTCTTATATATATATATTTTCGTTTATCTATGTACATGTCAATGTATGTATGCATCTATCTATCGCACCTTTCATATTTTTCAATTCATTTCTTCTTTTGTTAATATCTATCTATATATCTATCTATCAGCTCCTCCCGCTCTTCCTTACTATCTATCTCTCTATCTATCTATCTATCTATCAGTTCCTTCTTATCTTCCTTCCTTCCTTCCTTCCTTCCTATCTATCTATCTATCTATATATATATATATATATATATATATATATATATATTAGATCCACCCATAATTTCTGTTAGAATTTTAAATTTTTGTTAAAATGAACGAAATTGAAAGAGTATTTTATAATGTCTAATGGAGCTGAACATTACTTTCATGTTTAGATGCATTTAAACTGATCAAATTTTATTTCAGAGAACAATAAAATTAAATCTTGTTTGATTAAAACCCTGCTAACATGGAAGTACCCAAGAATCATTTGAGGCACATAATTCTTTATGAGTTCAAGAAAGGAAACTCAGCAGCCAAAGCGGCTAGAAACATTCACTCAGTTTATGGAGAGGAATGTGTGAATGAAAGAACTTGCAGAAGATGGTTTGCAAAATTCAGAGGTGGAGATTTCACCCTTGAAGATGAAGATCGAACCAGACGTCCAGTTGAGTTTGATAAAAAACTTCTTGAAGCAGCCCTTGAAGAAAAACCTGCTTTATCAGCTGAGGAATTGGCAGTGGTTCTCAGTTCAAACTATACAACTGTTCATCGTCATCTTCAACAGCTTGGAAAAGTTCCTAAACTTGGAAAATGGGTGCCTCATGAATTGTTTGAAAACAACCACAAATCCCGAGTTGACATCTGCTCTTATCTCCATTCTCGCCAACTTGTTTCACCTTTTTTGGATAGACTTTTGACTGACGACGAAAAATGGATCTTTTATCGAAATGTTAAGCGTCGTAGACAGTGGCTTGGTAAAGGGGAAAGACCCCAGCCACAGCCGAGAAGGGAACTTCATGGGCAAAAGGTTCTTCTTTCAATATGGTGGGATTGCCAAGGAATAATCCACTTTGAATTCTTACCACCTCATGCAACAATTAATGGTCAAATATACAGTCAGCAATTAGAGCGTTTGAACCAAGCTTTGAGGGAAAAAAAGACCTGCTCTAGTGAGTCGAAAACGGGTGATGTTTCATCAGGACAATGCGCGACCACACACAGCAAGAATCGCGTCACAAAACGTCGAAGAACTTGGTTGGGAGAAAATTCCTCATCCACCTTATTCTCCCGACCTTGCTCCTTCAGACTACCATTTGTTTCGTAGCTTACAGAATCATTTGGAAGAAACAGCTTTTGTAATACAGGAAGAGGTTAAAACTGACATTTGTGAGTTCTTCGAATCAAAGCCAAAAGAATTTTACAGTAATGGAATTAGTAAGCTTGTTAATTTAATGGAAGGAATCATAGATAATCAGGGAAAATACATTGCTGATTGAATGTGTAATTAAATGGAACATTTGGTCACTTGTTTTCTTTATTCAAAATTCGGACAGAACTTATGGGATGACCTGATATATATCTATCTATCTGCATTTATCTATATATCTTCATTTACTTATATACAATTAATCCATGTCCTCTCCCCACAGCAATAAATTAATTAGTAAGCCTTGTATCATGAAACTATTATTATCCGAAAAGAAAAAATTCTTACAATCTGAAAATATTTTCTCTCTTTAAATAAAAGCTACAGATGGTTGAGAAGCCGAAGAAATAAATGAATGAAGGAATCAATAAAATTAACCACTGCATTGCAAAGTAGAAATATTTCTATGGCAACGATTTTTCCATATTTTCAATTTCTCTAGCAATGATTTATATGTGCCTATTCAGCAGTTGTAGCCCACTGGAATCTCTTTATCTGGCCATACCAACATGCAGGCACTGACCACAGCAAAAGCCTCAAAATAATTGCAAGTGTGACCTCAGCGAGGCAAAAACGATGTTTGTTGATAGAGTGAGACCCCGCATAGCCACTAACAAGTTTGTTTCTCCTGACTATTGGTGTACCTGCAGGGGTGTGTGTTAAATAAGTTTAAATATCCTCAATACGTCCTTTCTTCGATCAGTTTGAATGTTGCCACATACTACTGATAGAGCAGAATGTTTTGCGCGCGAAGTTTCTTCCACTTCTTCTCCCAACTCAACTTTGCTTTATTTTCCACATAGAACAGAATATCTACTGCCTGATATGGATATCATCCTTCCCATGTTTTTCCCTGTCATCTCCAGACTTGATCCCCAAATATTAAGCTATACAGCATTTGACCCTCCTCTATTCTTTGTAAGTTGTCTTGTTAATTTTTTGTAATTTATTGTTCTGTGTTTTTTTTAATGTATCCGTTAGCACCGGATACTGGTGCTGAATAAATATATTAAGCATTCATTCTTCTCTCTGCATCATTCACCTCGACGATACAACAGTCATGTTCATCAACGACCTTCCATTTTGTCATAAATTATGAATTCGGTATCTATGCTGATGACGGACCTATTTACCCCTGTCTTAGTAGCAAGCCCGATAGGCTGTATAAAATCAAACTGGCGGCTGATCTCGTAACTGGCATTCATTTAGTTGTTAACTGGGTCAAAAATGAATCCTGAACTTTAACGGTTCTAAAGCGCAACTGTTTTTATTGTTAGCTGTCGTCATCAGCTACTTGACCGGGTTTAGTAGTAATATGTCTGCACAGCTGAGCACGAGACAGATCCCCACCACATAACTGGGCAGAAAGCCGGAGTGGTACTCATTCATAAGTTTTATGTCTCGCGTGATCTGTATCACTTCGCGTAACACCACAGCCGGTCTCTCCTAATTTGAAGTCTTGCCTTACGCCCAGCAATGCCGTGTCTTCCTAAACACTGGCTGCAGACAAAGCTATGCCTACTAATCTATCTCGTGGGGCAGATGCCATTTAGAGTTGAAGAAGGCCCATTCAGTCTTTGATGGGTTTCGTTTTTAATTCTATTTGGAAAGTGGTCACCTTACTCAGAAGAAAAGCTTGGCATGTAAACTGGTTTCGTATCCAAAAAGCTGTCCATATGCCAGGTTGTACTACGTTATATGTTACCAGTACTACTCGTAGAGTGACATATCACAAACTTTATCAAAACTTAATTAGAAAAAAAAATAGTAAAACAGTAACTGTCATATTTGTAGGAAAATAAGAGATTACGTGATAACGATGCAGGCTCAAAAGGAATATAAAAATAGTCCCGACAGTAGATGGTAAGCTGATGAGAATTGTACAAATGACTTGTTCAGATTATATAACATTCTCATGGATACAGATGGGGGTAAATAAGGAGAAAGAAAATGAAATCGAAATGTTTTTCAGGACAAGGAAATATATACTGACCTGACGATTTGGATCAAGGTATTAGTAACGGTCATATTAGACATTTCCCCATGAGAAAGAATTCTGAATTCATTACAACTGTTAGTTGAAATATATAAATTCTTCCTATTAAAATATTTTTTCAGTAGAATAATTTTAAGTTCAGTATCTATTATCGCTCTTTTCATTATTGATGGAGGATTCCTTCCTAACCTTTTTTTTAAAAATAGAATGGACCGTCAACATCTTGATTATGTCATTATTTTCTCTTCGAATTACATGTGATAACCATTTCAGTTGTTGCTGCTATTGGTACTCCTCAAGTGACGTGGTTTCTCTTATATAGTTCAGTACTGCGTTTGAGATTCTATGCCGCCAGTCTACCCATAGACTTAACTCGCCCAAAACCATTTTTTCATTTGGTCATAGAATGGGGTTGCATATAGATGACAGTTTGGATATTTCTGAACGGCTTTGGTGCCATGCAGGACACGCATGTGAACGTCTCGAACTAACGAGGTTATTTAAGAACATGATTAGAATTTACAGGTTAATGATTTTGTCGCAGTTAGAGGTTTTTGGACGACAGTACGCCTAGCGTGGCCGAGTGGTTAGAACGTTGGGATTCTGACCATGAGACCCGGGTTCGTATCTCACCAGGGTCGATTTGTCAGGAAGGAGACTTCCTGCTGTTATCAGATTGGAGGGGTCGATCCCAGCGAGACGCAAATTTGGAGAGTGTCTGAAAACCATATCAAGGGTGGAACCAAACCTTGTGAGTAAAATTGGGTAGACGGAAACCTTGGGTGCCGTCGATAGCTGTGCTAGCACGAAGTCACAAGTCACCGTGACCGAGGGCTTCAGCGTGCTGTCCGTGTTCAAATTGTTGATCACGCTAGATAACACGCTCTTTCCCGGAACCGGTAACTAAGATCTGCTCAGCATAGTTGCAGAATAAAACACATGTGGGCTCTGTGGGTGTTGAATAAACACAAATGCGCCTGAGCAAACGTCTGCGATAGGGATTCGCTACCTCCCCTAGTATCCTCGAATACGAGTGGACAGTTATACCTCAAGAATAGCCTTTTCTGTGTTTAATTTCCTGAAATACTAAATTTGGGATAACTTTTTTAATACATCGAGGCTTTTAATGCGTTTGGTATAAAATGAATCCAAATATCATGGATCGGTGCTATGTGCCATCTTTGCTTTTATTATCAAATGCTTGGCGAAATATGCATGAATTTCGGAATCTGTCTATATTTCTGAGATGAGGTATTATGTACACTATTTCCATGGCACAGTGGCGTTGATTAAATCCAGTGACAGGACCCAAAGAGTGTGCGTTCAATACCTGGTTAAGGCAGTTGGGAACTTGGAGAGGGGAATTAACAGGAGATAACTGATAACTGACATCTATTTGTCGTGGCACGTGGAACTAGAGCAGTCTTTCCTAGCTAGCGAAATAAAGGGTTCAGTTCCGCATCCCGACCATCTGAAAAAGGCCGGACCGTACAACGGTCGAAACGTTGTGATAAATATGGCAACAAAGGTGAGGATGACAGTCAAGGTAATATAAATTAATTTTGAGATTGAGAAAATTTTGCTGCAATGGTTATGCTTTGTGGGATATAGAATTGCATATGGAAATAGTCGCGTTCCCTGATATCCGCATGCATTTCCTTATAGAGAAGTCCATACTGTAGTCACGATGAATTTCCGGATTGAGGGACTATAAATTTCCGGGACAAAGAGAACGGTGTACATTTGCTTAAAATTAGATTCAAATATGAAAATCGCTGGAGAAATGGTGAAATGAAAACAAGAGAAAAAAATGCTGAGAAACGTTTTATTTCATCTACAGATGAAGATGTGTTTCTATGTTCTACAGATAAAATCTCTCTCCAGCTGAAAAATCGTAGATATTTTTAGGCAGAGCCCGCCTATCAATTCCCATTGCAGCCTAAAAGAATCAACCGAATGAAGTACATCAAAGAAACAGAGAAACAATGCCTGTCATGTTTATGGCGAAAAATAAGACAGTAACCGCATTACAACAGTCTGGCTTAAAATGGAATGCCAAAACAGGCCGAACAGTAGAAGAGATGGGGAAGGGAATTGTGCAAAATACTTGTGTCAGACCATCTAAATAATTCATATAGTCCAGGAAGAAAGCAAGAGGAGTTGAATTAAATTAGCAAATTTTCGGGATGGAGAAATACGTTATGTATCGGGATGAAGTTTGGGATATTGAAGCAGTCTTGGAAGTGTTATACTTTCCAAGATAGAAAGATGCATAGAGAAATGTCGATGTAGTGAGAATAGAGAAATTTGTGTTGCAAGAGTGATGTATTTAGAAACTGCGCAATTAAATCGGAATGCAGTTCGTTACAGAGTAATGCTTCATGCACAAGTGATATAATTCGGGATAGAGAAATGCGTAAATAAGTTAGAATACAGTTCGTTATGGAGAAACAATTCTTGCAAAATAGATGTTGTTCGGAATAGTTAAATGTGTCATTAAATTGAAATGCAGTTCGTTATATAGAAATGTTTTATGTAAAAGTGATGTAGTAAGGGATTGAGACATGTGCAATTAAATCGAAATGCAGTTTTGTATGGAGAAATGTGTATTTCAATAATGATCTAACTTGGCATAAAGAAATGCATTATGAATTCGGGATGCATTTCTGTAGAGAATTGCATGTTTTACCATTGATATACCCGTGTTTCTGTCTATATTTGGGCACATTAAAGTCTTCATGTAGTTCCCGGTAGACAAATGTGTAATGAATTCGGAATATTTTTCGATATAGAGATAAGTGTGTTACAATAGTGACGGAGTTCGGGATTGGGAAATGTGTACTAAGATCGGAATCGCTTTCGATATTGAGAAATGAGTGTTGAAATGGTGATACAGTTCATGATAGGGAAATGCGTAATTTATTCCAGATTCATTCGACACGGCAGGAGAGGAAATAGCAATGAGAATTGCAATAGACTTGTTTGAGATGATGGAAACACTTCTTATGGCGAGGAAACAGACAAAAAAACAGAAGAGACAGAAAACGAAAGTGAGTCTCTTTTCTAATAGTTAAAGGAGTATTCAAATTGGGATGCATTAGGTTGTAGTGTTTATCTAGAGGCGACGTTTGAACATGAGATTTCATTTCACACGTATATACGTCTTCTATACGATCCATGTGTGAACCGTGATTTTCAAATGTTTTTTTTTACCTCAAAAGTGAATACCGGAAGCGGGTATACCAAAGTTACTAATAACTTATGTAGCAGTCATGCGATTGGGGTACGCATTGGGGTACGTCAACATAGCTTACGTTTGGCATGGTAGTGAGAGTATACACAATGGTTTAAAATACAATATCCCGAACCACATTAATGGATCGGCTGAATGTGCATTTATATCCCGTAATGTTATGGCAGTCTAAGGAAGGAAGTAACGCCATGGAGACCTCTCGGAAATCATGTAATATCAAAGAATTATAAGGTTTCAGTAATTACGAAATTAGAGTGCAAAATTCGTTCTGAAGATGAAACAAGAACGAGACGTTCTTCAGATTTGATGAATAAAGGCTGAAGTGGTTAAAGGTTGGTTGATTAATTGATTCGTTTTCTCCGGATTATAAATCCTTTGCAGATTATTTTAAAACGGAAAAAAATTAGATTGTAAGAATATTTTGTATGTTTTCATATAAAAACTGTGTATCATGTAGCAGAATTAGACTAAAGACAGTGAGGTTTGGTTAAAGACATTGCAAGAAGAAATATGATCGTTTTCATCAGAGAATGGTATGGCATCATTCAAGACATAAGACAAGAAATGTAATCATTTTTGACCGAAGATGGGTATGGCTTCATTCAAGACACTGGAGCAAGAATTACACTCTTTATGATCAAAGAACGGGGGGTGTCATTCAAGACACAGAATAAAGAAAGGAAACCTGTCTTTATTCAAAACACAGGAGCAAGAAATACAGTCTTTATGATCAGAGAAGAATGTGGCGTCATTCAAGACATTGAAACAAGAAATGTTATATGTATGATTACAGAAAAGTGCGGGTTTGGTTCAGACAGTGGAACAAGAAAGATAATCGATACGATCAAGGAATAGTGTGGCTTCATTTAAAACACTGGAACAAGAAATGCATTTTTTATGATTGGGGAAGGGTGTGGCTTCAATTGAAACACTGAAACAAGAAATGCAATTTTTCTGACGAGAAATCTATTAGAGCGAACAATACAAATGCAGAAGTATATATATATATATATATATATATATATATATATATATATATATATATATATATATATGAAAGTGAACATTGAAGTCAACACCCAGAGGCGTCAGGCTGTTTCATGCTGGCCGCAATCGTCAGGCTGTTTCATGCCGGCCGCAATCGTCAGGCCGCGAATGCTGGATTTTTCCTCGGGTATTTATATATATGGTTCAGCGGTGCATTGTAGGTAATCTATTCTGGCGGTTACATTTGCGGGAGTGGCTTATTTGATTATTTATTTATTTGTTTGGGTTAATTTATTTTGCTTGTTTTTCAGTTTCATTTTGTATTATATAGCCTTTTCGTTTTTTTAACGTAGTAAAAAATTAGGTGCGGGCATTTGCTTAGGTCGCTTATTTAAGAGTTATTTTTTTTTGTCTGGGAAGAAAATTAAAGCTATTTATTCCTTTATGTTTAGATTGCTTGCCGCCGTCTATTCTGTTATTTTGGCGGGTAAACAGTGTTTAATTTATTTATTTCGATTAATTATTTTTACTTGTTTTTGATTATGTATGCTTATTTTTATTAGTTCTAACGATTATTTTAGCGAGGAAGATTTGTCAATTTGTTCAGTTATTTATTTATTTGGATTAATTTTTAGTAGATTTTTTATTTATTTACTTATTTTTTATTTTGTATATTCTTAATAATTCTATTTAGTTTTTGATTTTTGAGTAACGTAGTGATGTTTTTTTATCGATATAATCGATATATTGCTGTTATAGCTACTTTAACGTCCATTTTTTGGATTGGTTATTGTAGTCTATTCATTGATATATATATATATATATATATATATATATATATATATATATATCAATGAAATGTATTACGTAACCGAAATATTTAAGAAATAATTCTTAAAATCTAAAAATATTTTCTGGCTTTAAATAACCTGCACATTATTGATAAACGCTAGAAAACGAATCAATCAATTAATAATCAAGTAGATTGATTATATTTCATCAATTGCTAGGTCTGCTTATATATATATATATATATATATATATATATATATATATATATATATATATATATATATATATGTTTCCTTGACTGAGGACAGATGGTTTGGTAGAATTAGTAGGTTTATGCGTGTGTGTAGTCAAATGAACATGAAACATTGTACCGTCTGAATTTTCCGTGTATTACTCAATGTAATATATATATATGTGTGTGTGTGTGTGTGTGTGTGTGTGTCTGTATGTTTCTTTGACTACACAAACGCATTTGACAAGATGCAATATAATCACTCTCCTTTATTGTTGATTGGTTGATCCTCCGTTTATCAATAATATGCAGGTTATTTGGGGCCAGAAAATATTTTTAGATTTGAAGAATTTTTTCTCATCCTTTACGTAATGCATTTCTTACTAATTGACTCGGATTAGATGGATGCATTTCGCAAGGGTATTTGGGCGTAAGTGAATATAACGAACCCAACACGAATTGGAACTCGGCTCTCCGATTAACAATTCCGAGCCGTTATCTATTACAACACCGGCCCATCCAAGCTTACAGGCCCTGGTCTTCCTAAACGGTTAGCTATCTAGGTACTGACCAGTTTCAATGTTGCTTAATTTTAGCTGACGTCAGTAGCAGAAAGCAAGGCAAACGACGGCATATTAGCCGGGCATCAGCAGAGATAGTCAACACATCGTAGCCTAGCATATGTCCATATTAGAAAATATTGGGTTTATTATTTATACATCCCCTTAGCATCAACAACATAGCTAATCCTTTATCCATAGCGATAAATCTCTTTTCTCGATAGGGAATTAATCCGTTCCTGAGAGATATCATAAAAGGTGATGCAAAATGGCTTAACTCAGTATTTGGGATTGACAGTGAGATATCTTTACAAACGACCCAAAGTAAAGGTAATGTTGTACGTTTGGTGATACCCTCGGGGTATTATTCATTTAGAATTCTTAAAATTCAATGGAAAATTAATTGTACATTTATAAGTACGTGTCCTTAAAGGTTTTGCAGATAACCACCCTGTGCTTTTCAATAGAAAAAATGTCGTTTTCCTTCAAGACTATGTTAGGATACATAGAGAAAGAATAAGACAAATAAAACAAAGTTTGGAACTCGGTTGGTCTGTTCCGACATAGTCGAATAAACTTGCACCAGTCGATTGCTACTTTTTTCGATTGGGTCAAAACCTTTTGACGCGGAAAACATCCTCTAATGAAAACCAACTTAAGGAGATCGTCGAAAGCTTTTTCGAATCAAAATCTGTAACAATTTGCTTGAAAGTTAGCTAAAGGTTGCCTGTAATGTTGCACAAAGTCATTGCAAATAAAGGTGACAATATAATTTAAGAAGAATAAATTGCACTTTATTTTTTAAGAATAAATTTGATAAAGAAAACGGAGATTATCTGTGACTAATAAAGGGTTAAAAAATAGTGGATGAAGGTGTACGTACCTCTGAGCAAAATTCTTACAAACGGTCTTAAAAGACATTCATACTGAGGAGGGTTGGTTTGGTAGAATTAGTAGGTTTATGCGTGCGTGTAGTCAAATGAGCATGAGACACGGTTCGCATTTTCCGTGTATTGCTCAATGTAATATAAGATTTGCTGATGACAAAACTCTCCAACATCCACCTATGGAAACGAGTGACTTTCTTTGTGATATGCATAATATAGCAAACAGAGAATAAACAGAGAATTGTTGAGGGTGGTTGTTTTTTGAATTTTACTCGAAAAGTATCAAAATTTGGCTCCAAAAAGTCATTGCAAACAATGGTAAGTTTGATATAAATGTAAAAAATCTAGTTGTACTTTATTTTTTAAAGAATATATTTTATAATAACGGAAAATTATTTAGGATTAGATGCCATAGTTGAAAACAAAATTATAACAGATATTCATACAGAAAAAAACAAATTTACTTATAACACAACTTCATACATAAAAACAAAATAATTTATGACACAAACTCATATCTCACGACAAATTTATTTATGATACAACTTTATTCATAGAAACAATATTATTTATGACTAAACCTCAACATAAAATCATTTACTACTCAACCACATACATAAAAAACTTATTCATGACCCCAACTAATACATAAAAATATATTTGTGATGTAACCTGATAGACAAAAAATATTTATAACTCAACCTCATATATAAAATCAAAATTATTTATGTGACAACCACATACGTGAAAGAAATATATTTATCACTCAATCGCATATATAAAAACAAAATTATTCATGAGCCAACCACATAGATACAAACGTACATATTTATGACTCAGCCTCATATATAAAAACGGAATTATTTATGAGATAAATAACTAGAATAAACATATTTATGACTCAAAATGATACATACAAATATTTATTCAAAAGTTGGGTGCGAGTTGCGAGCCTTGTTCAGGTCCATCTGGCGAATCCTTTATTAATCCTTTAATAATTCTTCTAACGTCATAACAGCACAAATTTAGTCTTCAACATTTTAAATGCAATATCAATCGCTCTCTAATGTCCCCGTGATTGCCCTTCCTTTGTTCTCGCTGCATAGCAATGTTTCTGTTTCTAACTATTCCTCACCCAGTAACTGCTTGTGTCTCAGTGGTTTCATTGCCTTGCTTGGGGTGAGATCGATTTAAGAAATAAAACTGTGCACTCTTAAGCCTATCTTTCTTGTTTGTACCAGTATTTCCGCTATAACATTCGATTGTCAGTGATCCGGGAAAGAGTTCATCCAATTTTTCTTAGCTATGATCCACGTTATATAGCGCAGAATGCCAGATCATTGATAGGGTTTTTGATGCTCGTCTCTACACAATACGACACTTAAAGCTTGTTTTACAGCCGAATTCTTTTTTTCAAGAAGATTAATTAATTCACAAAGAAAATTCTAACAAAACTTGTGAATCAAAAAGAAGAAAGGTAAAGAACAAAAGTGAAATGAATAAGGGTAAATAAAAGAAAATCGACTAATCCTCAAGCGAGAGTAAAAAGTGAAGTGGTGAAGAGGAAAACGAAGAATTAGAAGGAAAATAGGGGTAAAAGAAAAAAAGAAGGAGATGAAAGAAGAAAAATAAAATTAATAAATCAAAGAAAAAAAACAGAAAGAAAAACTAGCGAAACAAAAACCTGAATAAGTAAAGACACAAAAACAGAAAAAAAAGTTTTAAAAACGAAATGTAACAAGAACTAAATAATGAAAGAAACTTGGGGCATAAAAGAAAGAACGGGAGGAAAATAATAAAAGACTGATAAAATATAGATAAAAGGCAGAAGCATTGCACCTGTCGCCAAGCTGGAGAAAAAGATGAGGCGTAAACACCATAAGAACAAAATGCCGAAAGCTTTCGCATAAAAAATAAACAACGAAAGATTTGAGTGTAAGAAACAAGAAAATTTCGTTCGTAACTAAGTCAAAAGCACTGAAGTGCTGCAGAATCAATCCGCTTAGACAAATATAAAGGGGTGGGTGTAAGACAAGTATGCATCTTCTCACCGGATTTATGTAATCTATAAAACGAGGCTACCCGAAGAAAACTAGAAGTTTTATCAGGATTTATTTTCAGCACCAAGGATTTGATGGCAGTGACAGGAAAATCAGCAGGAACTATTAAGAATTTTGTTATGGGTGAGAAAGGGAGAAGTAACTGAAGATTGTAAGAAGACAGAATGTATCGTCGTCAGCAAGAGAAAGGGTTCAAGATAAAAGCTATCATTTGGAAATGTCGAATCCAGCAAATTTGGAGGCTTAACTATTGATGCGAGTGACAAAAACATTGAAACGAAAATTCTCGGCGAAACGAACAAAATCATGAAACCCTCTATAATAAGAATGCGCTTTTTTGTTTCTTTGTGTGTGTTTGTGTGTGTGCGCGTAGCGGCGTCTGTGTGCGACAGTGAAAGTCAAGAGAGAGAGAGAGAGAGAGAAAACGATAAAAATGAATATGCCTCAGTAGGGTAAACTTTACCCACGTCCGGTTACATCTGGAAGCCAGAACCAAAAAAGGCTAAAAGTGAGAGTGAAAAAGAATATCATTGCCTGTTTATAGTCTTAAAGAGCGCCTCCTAACGAGCTATTTTCGCGGAGCCAAGAGGAGTAACCGCCATTGGTATAGCAGACGACAGATAAGGCAACCTAAAAACTAATGGCGCTTTTGAATAGCGACATTTGCCTTCCAAAAACGAAGCCAAGTATTAGGAAACAGGCAAATTTCTGTAGAAACAAAGAAAAGCATGTCGAACTGTATGCTAGCGACCAGGTTTGAGTTAAGGTTGGCCAAATACGCGTTTAAGGTACGAGGTTCCTATGGGAGTACACACGTTCATTGTGATAAGTGAAGGTTCAGGACACTCTCGATGGCGAGTGATCGTCTCTAGTTTGTGCAGGTAAAAAACGAAAAATGACTAGAGAACGAATGAAAGAAAGAAGAAACAGCAATATTATTGGCCCCGATCAGGGGTCTCGGCTTAAGTTAGTTTCTCATCGCCGGAAAGTTGCCCCTATTTCCTGTCTATAGCATCAATGCTGATCAGGTTGTTGGAACTTTTGGGTACCCTGGTATACTAGTGAGCCAGCCAAAATGAGCTGACTCATTTTATAGTTAACCAATAAAAGGATTAACCAATCAGAAGGCTCAAAATATATATGTGTAAAGGCGACCATGTTTTTTCCGCAATATTCACTGCCAGCCTTTGATATCGAAGACTGAAGAATTACGGAACAGCTGCTGCTGGTGGTATTGGCGATATAGTCAGATTCAGTAGAGTGTCTGATTCGTGAGTGTTAATCTTTAACGTTGTTTCATTGAACAGATTACGTACCGCGCTGGATTCTATATTCATAGACTATGGTGAACATGGTCAACACAGGCAACCACTCCTGGCTCGATAATATTTCTGATCATTTGGAGACGATGAAATTGATGGTGGTCTAAAAAATCACCAGCAGTTTGTTGTTAACAGGGGCAAGGAATAGCTTGTTAATTTTAACAAAATGAAACTTCTCTCTATTAACACCTGAAAGACCACTTTCTCTCTTCCATCAACAGGGCTGATGCTAACCTCCAGTAGAGTGACTCGTCTTGGCCTTCTCGGGTTAATATTCTCGGCTGTCATAAAGTGTAAAGACTTCATTGAATCAATTGCTAGGTCAGCTGTTAAGAAATTTGGTGCACTATGTCGTGCTAGAAAATTTCTCTCTCCAGAATCTATCTTACATATCTATAAGTTTACCATTCACCCTTGCTTAGAATTTGCTGCCGCATATGATCAGTTGCTATTCTCATATATTTAGAGAGTCTTGATAAAATCCAAAGAAGAGTCAGCAATATTATTGGTCCTGACCTGGCGTCTCGGATTCTGTCAGTTTCAGATCACCATACGACTGCCTGCCTTTGCCAGTTCTATAATTATTCGGATGAGATCTTCGATATGGCGCATAGACTCTTCGAATTTAAGCGCAGTACTAGATCAGTTTCACCAAAACCTGCTCCCGTCATCCATTCCGTATCGCCACTTGGCTTTGCAAGATTTGCTTGGAGGTGAACGAAAATCAGAGTGAAATAAAGTACCGTTGGTTTGAATTTATATAAGTTGAGCCACACCTTGCCAAGAAGTGACCCACACATTTCATTTCATAATCTTCCTCCGTGGCAGATGTGGAATGAGACATTCATTCCTTTTTTTTTCTGTTGTTCTCTAATGATGTCGAAGAATAATGTTCTGTTGTATTCTTTGCTTCTTAGTAATCCTGTTAAAATCCCGTGAAACTTGGATTACATTATTGAAATAATTACTTTGAAGAAGTTCCTTCCATGACCTAAACGAGCTATTTGAAAGTTTACCATTTTCTCATTGATTACACAGTTAATGTCTGCAAATATTCATTGATTTGGAAAATACAGACAAATAGTACCGTTACAATTAGGAAAATAACACGAGGTTAAAAAAAAATTCTAGCATTTTGACAATCTAGATAGATTTCCCGTAAATTAGATGTTTGGTTTTGGTAAAAAGTGTTTTCAAATGCCTTACATATGTGAAGTATGTTTGCGAAGCGCCGTGTCGTGTAAACTGGATTATTTGAAATCACCTGTACTGTATAATCATCATCAACCAATTTAGGCTATCTCGAACACCCTCAGGCTTCCGGCTTATATTTTCCACATGTAAATCCAACGAACAACTTACGAACAATACTGTCAGCCATGGAACCATTTCCATAAACGGCACCTATCTTTTTAACTGTTTCCGAAACAATAGAGCTTCAAATGACAATGAAATAATAATTTTTCTTCAACTAAACTCTAAACATGGATTGAAAATTCACAATCGACACTGGAAGTATATAGAAAGAAAGAGGGTTAAATAGAAGTGTCTAATAACCTTTGTTTCATTGAAACGGAAAAGTTGTCAATTTAAAATCTTTTCATTTGCACCGTCTTGTTGCATTCTCTCTTTCGTCTTCTCCCGGCCGCCGGGGATCGCTAAATGTTTTGGATTCAAAAATGAAAGACATCAAACACGGATAATTTTAACTTAACTATTTTTATCAACCATCCCGACATCTAAATTATCTAAATATCCAGTGGCATCACCCCCTCACAAAAAAGCGAACACATATACATCGCTTGACAAGTAGAAACGACTCGTTGAACAATGTATCTTATGTTATTCTCACGCTAGCTCAGACAATCAAAATCGACTTCACTATATTGATTCACATCTGATTCATATTTGACCCCAGCTGTCAACCCCCGGAATTTGGAGCCGAGATACACTTCCTCTAAAAATAACAGTCTTCTAAACTATCATTTAACATATCTCTATCGATAAAAGGCAGGATGTGTGTGTGTGTGTAACGAATGCACATGCTTCAAGTTAGCAAGAAGGCCAAGACCGACTTTGCATTTCCCAATTCCCATCGATAGTGGAAAAATCGATTTTTTCATGCTTCTACGGCAGTTTTCATGTAGTTTGCGGCCATGTTCTACTGGCCAGAGTGAAAGCCTATAGCTGGCTGCCACGAATCGGCATGAAGATTCTATTGGCCAGCGTAAAAGACAACAGCTGACTGACACGAATGTTAACTAGCATGCTAGCAGGCAAAAAAAATAATCGATAGCTGCATTCGTCACATGTGGGAAAAAATTAAATCTGCATGGCACTTTATTCCAATTGGCTCATTCTCTTGATTCCGCACAACTGGGTTGGGTGTGAAAAAGTTGGTAACATTGTAATAAATATGGCGACAAAGATGAGGACAATAGTCCGAATAATGTAAATAGTGTACATAATACCTCATCTCAGAAATATAGACAGATACTGAAAGGCCGAAACGTTGTAATAAATATGGCGACAAAGATGAGGACAATAGTCCGAATAATGTAAATAGTGTACATAATACCTCATCTCAGAAATATAGACAGATACCAAAAGGCCTAAACGTTATAATAAATATGGCGACAAATATGAGGAGAATCGTCCGAATAATGTAAATAGTGTACATAATACCTCATCTGAGAAATATAGACAGATACTGAAGGGCCGAACGTTGTAATAAATATGGCAACAAAGATGAGGACAATAGTCCGAATAATGTAAATAATGTTCACAGTTTACAACTCATGTTTACTCCCAACATTGTGCGGTTTCCCTCTCTCCATAGCCAGGTGTGACAATTCTCCTATCTAGGATAGAGAATCAAACATATTCGGCAATCGCAAACTACTTAATCTCACAAAATATTAATTAATTTAATGTTTCCCCCAAAAAATAACTCACAAAATACACCAATTAACAACTTAATTCTTCAACCAATGATAGCAAATGTACACACACAGAAGCTTTTAAATTTTAAAAAAAAAAAATTCTATCACTGTTACAAAAATGAACAAAATCATCCGTCAGTTAATTACGATTAACAAAAGAATTCTAGACTTTTGTTCAAAGACAAAACAAAACAACAATATTCAGTCTCTCACTAAAATGTTTCACCAAAATTGACATTGTCGCATCAGTGTGTATACGTGAGTGTGGGTGTACCATGTTCATAATGTGTCCTTTCTTCTTTTTTCATAACTTTTTTGTCTGTCTATCAAAACCTGTTATCTTGCAATTGCGACAAAACCAGGCCGCTTATACTTTTTGTTTTTTTAGATTTTATTTTAGTATTACTTCTTATCGTGATTTGTTGTTTAGAACATAGTACTATTATCGTACTTAAATTTGTTTTCCTCTATCTTTGTGTCTTGATAATTTTTTTTTGTTTTATTTCTTATTCTCTGGGTTGAGTCCTCCATCTGAACATCTTCTTTGAACATGTCCACGTTGTGTTATAACCCCCATGCTGTGAGATCCTGGTCTCGACACCAATGCGAAAAGTTACATTCTCTCTATTTCACCTGTCCTCTGTCCGCCGGGTGTTGTTAAATTTTGGGGGTCCAGAGATGAAAGACATCAAACAAAATTTTAACAACTATTTCATTAATCATGTCGACATATTTAATTATCCATTAGGAGTTGCCCCCTCGCTGGGGAGCCGTTTCGGACACGAAAGAGAACACGTTTACATCGCTTGACGTGTAAGAAGCCGTTTTCTTATCTTATTCCCATGCTAGTTCAGTTAATCATAATTGGTTTCCTTATTTTGATCAACATTTGATCCTAGCTGTCAACCTCCGGAAGTCTGTGCTGTGATATACTTCCTCTAAAAATACTAGTCTGGTAAACTATTATTTAACACCCATACTTTCTTAAAATAACGGCCAGCATTCATGTTTATGATTGTTAATGAAATATTTTGTAAAAATTTTTAAGCTCAAATATCTATAGGGGAATTTCTACGTATATTTTATTAGCGTAAAACTAGTCATCATTATTCAATCATTAACTGAAGGATTAAGTCTCATCAAAAATTTTAAATAGGAAAACCTTGAAATTCTAACGGGTATAATAATAATAATAATAATAATAATAATAATAATAATAATAATAATAATAATCGAACAAAGGAAATAAAAATAAAATTGTATTACCGTACGAAAATTAAAATCTAATCAATTTGGTGTTCATTCACAATCGTGTATTAAATCAAATTATATCGAACTTTTTTTTCCTTTTTATATTAGTGTTTTCCATCTTGATTTTTCCTGCTCTTTCTTTCTGTCTTTTATTTCTCTCTATTTCTTAAGCTTTCTTTGTTCTTCTTGATTCTCTTCTTTTTTTGGCTTGAGAATTCTTTACTTTCCGGCTTTTTTCTTAGCTTTTCAATTTTATGTTCTTTTTTTGTTTTGCTTTATTTTTTTTTTTTGGTTTGCATCTTAATAAAGCTATCGTTATTGGCAGTCAGTCTCTGCAGCTGCGTCTCTTGGATTGCCAGAGATGATACAATTCAAATTACCAAAATCATGGATGACTGCGACGTGAAGAAAAAAAGCCAGAGAAAAAAACATATCACTTCTTGAATGGTGTGGCATGCGCATAACATCAATGGCTCTGCGATGGTCTTCTTCATTTTCTTCCCCGGCAGAAGAGTGAGATTTTCAAGATTAGAGAAAAGGCCTCGAAGTCATTGAAATCTTCTTGCTGCTTTGACCCTTATTTGCATTTTCTTTTCAGGAAAACCTCTTGGCATTTATGTTTTATCGTAATTCTTAGTTCATTAACTGAAATATAGTACATATTTTTCTTTATAAGTTTTATCTATCTATCTATCTATCTATCTATCTATCTATCTATCTATCTATCTCAGTTTGTCCTTATCTATCTATCTATCTATCTATCTATTTTAGTTTGTCTTAATCTATCTATCTATCTATCTATCTATTTTAGTTTGTCCTAATCTATCTATCTATCTATCTATCGATCTCAGTTTGTCCTTATCTATCTATCTATCTATTTTAGTTTGTCCTCATCTATCTATCTATCTATCTATCTATCTCTCTATTTATCTCAGAGTGTGCACATCTGTATCTGTTTGAACATATCTACCGACCTACCTATCTATCTATTTACTTAAGCTTCCATTTATTTATCTATCTATCTAAATATCTACTTTGGTGTGTTCCATCTGTCTACCTACTTCGGAAACTTCTATCTATGTAATTATGCATTTATGTATCTAATATATGTGCATATCTATCCATCTAACTATCGATATATATATATATATATATATATATATATATATATATATATATATATATATATATATATATATATACGTTTATTCGCTACACAGTAATAACCATGTTTCAAAAACTGAAGCTAAAAATTTCAAATTTAATTATATAATTAAATTAAAAGCATTAGTTCTGTTTAATCTTCAAGCGAATTTGTAAACTATAATTAAATTTGAAGTTTTTAGCCTTAGTTTTTGAAACATGGTTATTACTGTGTAGCGAAAAACATATTTTGAATCAGTTAATTTATTATATATATATATATATATATATATATATATATATATATATATATATATATATATATATATATATATATGAGAGAGAGAGAGAGAGAGAAAGAACAAATGGAGTAAAAATCCATAGTTCATAGCATTTATTTTTTTTAAATAGTGTTCCATACAGATTAGAGCACTATATAATTATATTTTATTATAAGAGATTATAATAAAAACGTTTTAAATCATTACACAAAAGCTTTCATGTTTCAATTATTTGATTATATTTATTCATGCAATGGTAAGTAACTGGTGATTAAATGATTTTTATGGAAATTTAAAAACAAATTCTTACCTCTTTTTCGTTAGGTAAAGGGAAAACATAAGATCAGAATTAAAAATAGACTTGTGGGTATGTCTTGATTAATCAATTAAATGGCAGATCTACTTTAAATAAAAGAGATATCTCCTCAGAGATTGGTGGTGGACGAATTATTTTTTCTTGTCGTGATAAACTGAAACAATAGACAGGCCATCGTTTGTGGTTGCGGAAAATATGTCAGCGATAACTGTATCGCGATTGTAGACAATATGACATGTTCAACTTTTTGAAAGGGTGTTTGAAAGTGATGTAAAATAAACAGATTTTAATTTTTTTCAGGTTAAGGAGGCTTCTTAAAGAGGCCTGTAGATAAAATTAAAAATGTGGAACATCTATATAAGATATTAATAATACTAACTAAACAGAAATAAAGTTAAAGCTGAATAAACAAAATAAGGTACTTAGCCGTAGAGGGCGGACCGTTGTATATTCATAAATTATAGCAACAAGAAATGGTAATAGGTAATTTTTTAAATTTAACTATAATTTAAGGTAAAAGAAAAACTGTGCCGACAATTTACCGTTAATTCACTCCTCTGGATCAAAAGAGTTTTTTTTAAGAAAATTTGATTATTTTTAATTTTTCTTGTAAAATAATAAACACCGTTCAGTTAAAGATTTACAAGTTCTAGTTTTGTTTATATTGTCCATTTTACTGTAGGGATTTTATTAACTTCTTTTAAGTTCCGAAAATATTTTTTTAAAAAGGCACGTCCTATTTCTGTACGCGTTCTTGGTGAAAGATATGTTTATACCACCTAGTGTTAAAGAAATTCTTGGTAATCCCGATAAGGAATCAACTGTTGCATTTTCTATAGTAGAAATACTGCTTAGGTAATCAAAGGGATCCACTTTGATACCAATTTTGTAATGGAAACTCATTAGAATTTTTACAATTATACTTCTTGGAATGAGTTGCTTATGTGAAATCTAGTAAAAGATAGGGTCACTGAAAACTGAACGTTTTGAAATAGACATAACTTGTTCGTTGTCAGTATTTTTTACTTTCTTTTTTGAAGATAATACAGCATCACCTGAAGATTTAAATGCCGACGTATGATGTCAAGCAATGAGTAAACCTTTTCGAGTATTTCTATTCTAATGAAAGATAAATTATTCAAACTCAAAGAAAATAGCTGCAACATTGTAACGTCAGAGCAATCTCGAACCTAACCGCCATGTCCGAAAGAACTGGATCAGTTGGCGATCTTCCGGGAAGAGATCCTAATCAGCACTGTGCGCATTTCTTTACGCTGTCCGGCAGAATGTCCTTGAGAATCCATCAGCTTCTATCCGCCGGCGCTCTGCTCAACTGGGCATCGCCGGAACATCGCTTCAGAAGATTTTAAAACAGGTTTAAAAACGTGTCCATACAAGATTAAAATGGTCCAAACTTTATTACGTCGAGTTACTCATGTGTTTGTAAAAGTGTTTTTGTTTTATATCAATCTGTCTTTTTAGCGTCCCCTGTATTATTTCCGACGCCAATAAGAAATCGTTACGTTAATATCCTCTTCATTAAAATGGCCAGACTAAGTTATATTAAACGTTACGTTAATATCCTCTTCATTAAAGTGCCAGACTAAGTTATATTAAAATATCTATGTGTTGCATTCATAGTTTTTTTTTTTAAATTAGTATGTTTATATCACTAAGCAGGTGGATTGAGCAATATTACGTTTGGTTGTTCGATAAGAAAAAATATCTGCTTTTATATGTTCAGACATTCGTTTCCTTTTATTTGATTTTCTTTTGTTGGGTTTATTTGGGATTTGTTAGCTTCTGTGGATCGTTTCTGAATTTCATTTGTTCTATTTTTCAAAACAATTTGATTCGGGTTTAGTCAGCTGCTTGACGCACGTCAATGATGACCACATTCACACACTCACTATTGAAGAACTCAATATACAGTCTGGATGATTTCTAAATTTAAAACAAAAACATACTTTCCGCAATAAAACTGTGAGAATTTTTTTTTTTATGTTTTCAGCCCAACCAAGACGGCAATGTGGCTAGAATTCAGGTGTCTACGGAGAGTGAAAACGAAAGAGAATGAGAAGATTTAAAATGGATGTGATTGAGGAAATTACCAAAAAAAAAAAAAAATGAACAGGATCACAAAAAGACAGATTGCAATTGACGTTGCATTTAAATTTTTGGAAATTGTAAAGGACAAAATGTGCGACACTGAGGTCACTAGGTGCATTGGGGTGGCCAAGGACACATTCCAAAAGTTGGCCAGAGTACTGCGACACAGGCGGACATCTTTGGTAACAAAGAAAAGAATACTGAACTGTGACGTGACATCTGTCCTTTATTCCGGCAGCGTATGTTGGACGATTTTCTCAAAGATGAAGAAGAGACTCGAGGCGACAGAGATGTTGTTCTACAGAAGGATGCTAGGTATATCATGGACGGAGCGTGTGAACAACGATGCCGTCTTAAAGAGGTTGCAAACAAGAAAGAGGTTTATATATTAATATCCATTAGAGTTAGCTGAAGTTTCTGCGACATATAATGAGGAAGCACGGCATGGAGAATCTGATACTTACGGGTCGAATAGAGGGAAAGTGAGACCATTGAAACAAAGCGAGACATAGCTGGCGGACTTAAAGAAGTCGATGACAGAAACGTGGTCTGTGGGAGGAAGCAGAGGGAAGGAACTTGTTGACAGCTACAAGGGATAGAGGGAGTTTGAGAGCCATGATGGCCTACGTCCTGAAAAGCCATGGCACATAAAAAGAAAGTTATCGGGGAAGCAAGAAATCAGAAGGGAGACGTAGATCGCGAATCTCGGCAAATGGAAATAAATGTTGCAATATCTGATCAGAGTCAGTACTATGACCATCTAAGAAATATGTCCTGCCCAAGGAAACAAAGTCCGGAATAGGACGACCATCAAATATCAACTGTGAGGCTTTAAAACACAACGTGTAGTAGACTAAATTTATTACGCGCTACAAAGGACAGAAAATTATGGAAACCATGATCGCCTACGTCCGGCATATAGAAGAACAAGAATGCGTAGACTATTTACATTATTCAGACTATTGTCATCTTTGTCGCCACATTTAACACAACGTTTCGACCGTCGTATGTTCCGACCTTCTTCAGGTTGTAGGCATGTCGAAGTGAATCCTTTATTTCACTCACTGGAGTAGAGTGTTCTAGTTCCACGTGCCATATCTAATGGATGTCAGTTATCAGTTATTTACAGTTAATTCTCCTCACCAAGTTCTCCACCGCCTTAACCAGATATTGAACTCACTCTCTTTGGGTCCTGTCACTGGATCTAACTAACGACTTTATCAACTCTGCCATGTGTCAGAATAATGTAAATAGTGTACATAATCCCTCATCTCAGAAATATAAACAGATACTGAAAGGCCGAAATGTTGTAATAAATATGGCGACAAAGATGAGGACAATAGTCCGAATAATGTAAATAATACCTCATCTCAGAAATATAGACGGATACTGAAAGGCCGAAATGTTGTAATAAATATGGCGACAAAGATGAGGACAATAGTCCGAATAATGTAAATAATACCTCATCTCAGAAATATAGACAGATACTGAAAGGCCGAAATGTTGTAATATATATGGCGACAAAGATGAGGACAATAGTCCGAATAATGTGAATAATACCTCATCTCAGAAATATAGACAGATACTGAAAGGCCGAAACGTTGTAATAAATATGTCAACAAAGATGAGGACAATAGTCCGAATAATTTAAATAATGTACATAATACCTCATCTCAGAAATATAGACAGATACTGAAGAATGTGTAGGTTGTAAAGTATAAAATAAAATCTTGGATTCTTAGAAAAAAAAAATTGTTTTTAACTATTCATTTTCTGTGTATTGAATAATACTACAAAAGAAAGTCAAACAAAATAGGAAAATTTATAACAAATGAGAGAATAAATGATTCTGAAATCCAAAAGTGCAGTGACATCGTTTATGTTACCTTGCCAAATCTAAAGAAAGTATAAAGAAACAGAAAACAAATGTTAGAAACAAAGAAAAGATGCATTATCAGTCCTCCTGTATGGAACTAAATACTGGAGAGTTACCTCACTTATAAAGATGTCGCTTGAGAGAACAGAGGTTCGTTCGAAAGCTTCTGCGATTCTCATCGACAGAACAGGTGAGAATAGCAGACGTTCTGAAGCAACTGGGAACGAGGAAACTTTAGCTTTTGATAAAATAAAACGACAAAACCGACTTTTCAGGAAAACAATGCGAAGTTTCTTATGAATTTGACACTTACTTGAGACAGACTGGGGGAAACAGCAAAAGGCCCTTTTGTAGATGTATGGCAGAACAGAGACTAGGAGTGATGTATAGGGGATAAACACTGCTTAGAGCTAGGAAAAACATCTTCCAGTTCATGATAAGGCACATAAAAAAGATTCACTAAGAATACTGAAGTATTCACTATAATCGAAAAGTCAGACTTCAGAGAGAAACAGGATCCATCACTTGTTTAAAATACAGCGACTATGAAACGACTAGTACAAGTCTAATAATAAATGTAATCTTCGATCAATTTATGAAGTCTTACTAGAGAAAGTGAGTGGGATTACGAGAGAATAACAAAATGCTAGCCGACCAAAGAATACTCTGTAGAAAATATGCAATATAGGAATGGATTGTTCATTTATTAATAAGGTAGTTTTAATTTATTGATTAAACGTTCTTTTTAATGTATACCCATATTTGAGTAGATGGTCCCGTTTATTCGCCTGAATATTCGATAAAATCTAATTAGAAAAATAGGTATTCTCCGGCAGGATTCGAACCTCCGTTCCCGGTGGTGAAACCGTCATTAGATCTGACGTGCTGTTGACTTAACAGCCACGAAGAACCTCAAGATCGAACAAAACCTGAATAGTTCATTTAAAAACAGACTTTTCCCAATTCTTAAAATATTGATCACTTCCCAGTTTCGTATCCTAACGTAAACAGAGAACATTTTTAGGAATTTATTATTTCGACGTATATTAATGTATTGCTAAAACTTTAATCGTTAATGGATACCCAGATTTAAGTAGATTCAAACTTTATAAATAAACAGAGCACCTACCGAAATATCGATATACATTACTGTTATATACCGTACCTATGAACACTAATAGGTATGTACCAATCCTCATAAATACGTTGGACACTATTGTAAGTGTGGGTAAGATGCTGCCTAAGTGGTCCACCACTAGCAGTGGTTTACCTACTTCACGCCGCTGGCGAGTATTTTATTTTTCTTGATGTTATAAAGATTAGCATTTAATTTCCAAACTCCGTTTTTGCTATTCCTTCATTCAGTAACCTTTCCTCTGTTGCAACAATTACAATTAACGTTAAAACAATAAATTAGTATATACAGTAGAATCCCTCGTATTTGGAATCCCTTATTTCCGGGATCCCACATATTCGGAATCCCGCATATCCGGACATGATTTTGGTGTGTACATTTAAAATATATGGGTGATATGTAACTGATTTGAAATTTCTGTTTTTTAGGAAATTTACTTTGAATAATTGCTCATGCTTATTTCACCCTGATGGCTTGGATTGGTGCAAAAGATGATGGGAATAAGAGGAAAAAAACAACTTTGGAGTTATCGTAAAAAATGGAAATTTTAAACAGACTAGACACTGGTGAAAGTTCATTGTAACTAATGGCTGAGTTCAACATAGGAAAGTCGACATTGTATGATATAAAATCTTCCAAAGAAACTATTCTCCAGCGTTCACACTGTCACAATGAACAAGGAAATAAAAAAAAACATGATTGTGATGAAACCTGGACTGGAATTGAAAAAGCTATTGAAAAGGTTGTCAGTTTTATAGAAATAAAGCCAGCATTCAGCTACGACGATTGCAATAACGCACGCAGAGTTAAAAAGTGTCTTTTGTTTAAAAAGAAATTCAAGAACAAAATCAAAATGACATATGGAAAAAGTTGAGAATGACATTAGGAGAGAAAGAATCACCATGCAACAACGATTAAAAATCCTCGTTACATTATTTGCTTTGCATACGTGGCATACTGAATTTAATGAATTTTCATTAACATTACATAATTTATTTATTTTTCTTAAAATCAATTCCGTTATATCTAACTCAGGATTAGCTTAGTTTGTTTACTATAAAACATTGAAAATAAATGTCAAACCTGATTTCAGTTCTTTTACTTTAATCTAAATATAACCCCTGATATCCGGACTTTGTAACCAATTCTTCAAATCCGGAAGGCCTTCTTAGCCCGGTTGTCATGGATTCTACTATATATATATATATATATATATATATATATATATATATATATATATATACAGGCACACATATTGAATTAGGGCAGCAGATCATTAGTCAAACATATAGCAGTCAACCAATGTCTATTATATTTGATTATCAGTCTTTCTAAGACACGTATAGTTGCTTTAATTTCGGGAGAAAATAAAGACAAAAATTGTTTAACATTTGTATATGTTTTTATCATGCTGTTGATATGAGTGATTATACGGACATTTAAACAAATATATTCACCAACAAATATGATATTCTGTTATGTTGACATATAAGATTGCTATCCGACAATACCGGTCGCGGAACAGCAGACACAGAACTATATGTCTTGATTCAATGTAATATGTTGTGACCTTTTGAAATGTAATTATGTTGAGTCTAATAATAACAGAATATTTTTCATGCTGAATGTATTTTTTTAAAATGTCCATATAACAATTCTGAAGATGGCTCATGTGAGCCGAAAACATAGATCAAAGAACAGTATAATAAAAATTATCAAAATGTTGTACAATTTTTTTTTTTTGTTTTTTCAAGATGATTTGATTTTTGAAAAGAAAAGAATTACTTCTCACTCAGTTATAATAAAAAGCTGATTTCTACATAGATGAAGTCAGCAAAGGTCAGTATGGCGTCAAATCCATCGGTTCCCATCGATCCTGTAAAGGATTGATATAAAAGCGAAAATTATGATGAAAGATTTTATTCAAATGTTTGAGAATTAGCCGGGTGTCAGGAGTTGCATCTGTAGTATGATCTGAGTGGAACAGGAAAAAGTAAATGTAGTCAAAAGATATTTGAAGGTATATTAGACGGATTAAAAGTAGCACTGACGTCCAGACATTCATCCAGAGAACCCGCCTTTATAATAAATTTGTTTTTTTTTTGTTTTCTTCTTTCCCTTTTCGTTTTTCTGCAATTATCGACACTGTATCTGGAAGCAGGTTTCAATTCCTTATGCATTCTTTTCCATCTATTTTTCTTCGTCACTCTTTCTAATCCATTTAAAAATTGTCGTCTGCTTCCCTTGTTCTTCCTGAAAGTGCCACATTCCACTTAACGGCTATTGAGTTCTCGCCTGATTCGAGAGTTCGTTTCAATGTATTTCATTTTTTTTTCTTTGCTATTTTCTCTTCGGAGAAGCTCGTTTTAGCTGAGGAAATTTTTTTGTTCTCTCTATAAGTAGAATTGAGCTCAGCAAAGAATACGTACGTCTTTGCATATAGTTCCTCTCATAAAAAAAAGAAAACCTTCAATATTTTTTACCTACTTCCAAAGATTTAAATATAGAAGAACTATCTAAACACTGGACGGAAGTATGCATTCCAAAAAGCAAAAAAGATAAGCAACATAAAAAACTTCGTAAGAAGCAAAGAAGAGAGTACTGGACCGTTTACGTAATATCGGTTCTTCTACAGAGAAGAGAATGCTGTATACCCTAAGCACAGATTAAGATGTACACTTGAGATAACAGATATGTAGTTCTATAGAAGGAGACAGATCACGTGTGTAAAGAGGACGTCCTGCTAAAAGGGGAAAGAAAAAGGAGACTAAAATCAGAAAGAAACAATTGAAATTCCTACATCACATAATGAAAGGAGAGAGGTTGGAGAATCTGGCACACACAGGACATGTTGAAACCATGAGGGACTAAGGAAAGCAGCGAATGAACTCTGCCTGACATGCTTTTTTAACTGGATAACAGAACAGACATTAGAAGAGATAGCAAAAAGACAAACAAACAATACTAAGAGATACAAAGAACAGAAAATTGTGGAGAGCCATGATCACTGACGTCTTGGAGGTAAGCCCCCCCCCCCCAACGAAGAGTCCTGAGTATGACGATAAACTACACCGGGAAGCAAGGCCTCAAGGGTTTGAGCAGCGTCGAACCACCTTTTTATTGCTGGTGTTCCCAATTTAACCCTGACTAGGTGTACTAGCACATGTTAGGATCCCTGCTGTGGGCAAATAGTTAAACTCCAAACTGGGATCAAAACAATATGAAAATGTAAATATAGGTTTTAATACCAGCAATACATTCTTGAAAAAGAAGAATATTACCAGCAATAAACATCTTGTCGGCATTAATGAACCCACTGAGGTTGACATGCCGTAAACCCAAAAAAAACAAAACATACTGATTTCAAAAATATAATTTCAAAAATATATAGCCATAAATAACAACTGACATATTATTTAAAATAAAACAAATTTGGCTATTTAAATTCAAGACTTTATAAAAAAAATTAAATTCGTCATTCAATGACCTAATAGATTGATATACCTTCAAAGAAAACAACTTACTATTACGTGTGGCTTTTAACTGTGTCACCCTGATAAGACATCCGATCCTCATTCCGCCTTCCATTCACACCAGCCATTCAGATAAGTGGATCGATGCCTTCCCCTATTTCTCTTATCCTCAATATGATCCGTGCGGGTCAAGTTTTCCAAGTCCTCCTCCCTGTCTCTCCCAGAGATGTCAGCTGCATTTTCCTGCTTCTGAATAGAAGTGATCATTCTCTTGCCATTTTCTTTAAGACTTTCTAGTTGCTTACCTGCCCTGTCCATGGAATTTATCATTATATATTTCTGTCACCTCTAGTTTACTGCCATATAAGAGAATGGCCGCCACATAGTAATCTTGCAATCTTTTCTTTGCTTCTAACATTTTTTTCTGTTTCTCAGCTCAATGCTTGTCTATTGAAACCTTTCCTTCGATTGCTCAATGCATGTTCGGATTTCGGTGCCATATTATCCATTCTCTGTTAAAACACTTCCAAGATATCCAAACATCTTCAAATGCTTCATGTTGATTTTTTCCAATCGGTAACTCGTATCTTGGATTTTTCTCTTACTGATGACCAAATTTTCTGTCTTCTTGCAGCTGATGGTTAGTTATATTCTTTTTGACTTCTATTACTTTGTCAAGGTGGTCCTGTAGTTTGCTTTCCGAGTCAGTCATCAACATAGTAATATCTGCGTATATTAAGATTCTTTCATTTTATGTGCCATGTCCTTTGATATTTCGCCTTTTCGGACTAATGTTTTCAGCTGATGTGAATTCGAAAGATTTTATCGAATTAATTGCTAAGTCTACAGCTAAGAAAGTTAGTTTATTACGTCGAGCTAAACATTTTTTTCTCGACAGAATCTCTTTTTCATATTTATGAGTCTACTGTTCGACCTTGCTTTGAATATTGCTGTCACATCTGATCTGGTGCTCCTGCTGTATATTTAGAAATTGTTGATGAAACCCAAAGAAGAATATGCAATGTTATCGTTCTTGAGCTGTAGGAGCTACTTGGCTTGAGAAAACTATCTTCCTGAAGAATTGTTTTGTTTCTTTCTATGTGCCGTGTCCTTTCAGGACGTAGGCGATCATGCCTCTCCACCTCCCTCTATCCCGTGCAGCTCTCAACAAGTTCCTTACCTCTGCTTCCTCCCCATACGACGTTCTGTCATCCATTTGCTTAAACCCGACAGGTATGTCACTCGTTGTTTTCCTTGTCTCTCTTTCCCTCTATTCGACCCGTGAGTATCAGATTCTCCAGACCTTCCTTTCTCATTATTGTCGCTGAAACTTCAGCTGCTTCTTCCTGATATTAAGTACAAGCCGCCTCCTTGTTTGCAACCTCTCTGAAACTTCATCGTTGCTCACACGCTTGATCCATCTTTAGCATCCTTCTGTAGAACCACATCTCGGTCGCCTCAAGTCTCTTCTTCGTCTTTGAGAAAATTGTCCAACATTCGCTGTCGTAAAGAAGGACAGATGTCACGTAACAGCTCAGTATGCTTTTCCTTGTTACCAAAGAACTCCTCCTGTTTTGGAATACTCTGCCTGGCTTTTGGAATGCGTCCATGGCCAACCCAATACCTCTACGGGTCTCAGTGTCGCACTTACCGTCCTCTGTCAAGATGCTTCCCGTCGCTCTAGAGGTTGAATATATCTGGCGAGAATATTCATCTTCGTGTTATTCTTCTTTTTCATTTTTGTGTAGCTACTCAATTCATTTTCTATTAGTATGATAATAAACGTTCTCGATTATTCTACCATCTAATAGAATCCCAGACATTGTCAAATGCTCACGCAATCTATAAAACGTAAGTTCACAACGTTCGTCATTTGAATTACTCTCTCGAGATGCAAAATCTCAAAATTTAATGACCGAATACTCTTTCATGTTTTATATTTCTTCGATTAATTTATTTCGTTTTAAAATCCGACACGTTGTTATCCGTTTGAGGATAAAGCCGTACCCGAAGAGAATTTTGATTTTGAGTTGTCTCTGTGATTTGTAAAGTAATAAAAACTTCATATATATTATTCTGCTTTAAGAATTGAATACAGAGTAGATAATACTCAGCTTTTTTTACATATACGTTTGTGTGGACTTAATTAATATATGCGTGTGTTACGTTGGAGTTATATTTTGGAATACAGTTTAATTTAAGAAATAATAAGATATTATATGACTTAATATCATGAAAGTTCTTTTATAGTAATTCTCCATGTATGATACGCATTATTTTCTAAAGAAATAATAATCAAAATTAGTTTTGCGTATTATACACAGCTACAAAAAAATCTTTAAATAATTGCCGTTTAATAGGTCGATTTGAGTTACGAAATGACGACTCAGCACAAATATACGACAATTTGACACTACCATTCGGCCATTGCGATCCCATAAGGATGTCAAATATAATCAGATATACATATAAATACTCACAAATGTCAAATAAAATAAGAATAATCATAAAACTAAATTCGAATAATATTATTCTGTTTAAAACCATTTTTAATAAGAGTTGGAAACGCTGGCCGTAATGAAATTAATGAGGTACAATTTATAGTGTCTGATTACAAAACAAGGAGTGCGAATTATGCGTGAGTAGAGACATTTTCCCACACCTTCAGCGCAATTTTAGAGGTAAGTATTATGGATGAATGCATATTATACATGGGTAATTACGGTATCTTGATTGTTTTGCAGTATTTTAAACGGATTTGACTGAAGTGGCTACAATTGCTATGTTGGTATTGTTTGAGTAACGGATAGAGGTTTGGAGAGACGTGTTCGAGATCTGGTCTAATCCATTGTATTCACTTACGTGCGAATACCCTTGGGAAATGTATGAAACCTCTTCTTCTCCCCACAGCTATGGTTAAATATCAGGATAAGGACAGACTCTTAGACCCGGGTGGCTTTGGTGGAAACTGGTCTAGGAGAAGGTGATTCTGAATTCAAAATCCGACGCGTGGGCTCCGTCGGGCTATCTTGCACGAAATAACACCACTTCTACTCATCGCGATCCAGATCGATTGTTGGTAATTTTACTATGAATAGGCTTTCTTTTATATTTTCAAAGGGTTTATTTTTGTTTAAGAAAGTTCACTATCTGCCCATACCTGGTAAACTAACAGCTGCTACCACCGGAGGCGAGTGTGGACATGGGAACAATCCCAATTAAGAGATGGTTCCACGGTCCTCAAAACCTCCAATCTCACAATCAGATGCTTTGAAGCCGGATATAGTTTATCTTCATAACTAGAACTACGAAGAGCTATCTTCACACACAGAGACACACACACACATGGATGTCAATTTTCAGTTTTCTCCTGTTAATTCCCCGCTCCAAGTTCAATTCACCTCCGCCTTAACCAGGTATCGAACTCGCACACTTTGGGTCCTGTCACTGGATCTAACCAACGCCTTTATCCACTGTGCTATGTGTCCTTGAGGAAACGTTGTAATAAATATGGCGACAAAGAGGAGGACAATAGTCCGAATAATGTAAATAGTGTACATAATACCTTATCTCAGAAATATATATATATATATATATATATATATATATATATATATATATATATATATATATATATATATATATATATATATATATATATATATATATATATAAAAATTTATTCTAAATTTTAAGAATATATATATATATATATATATATATATATATATATATATATATATATATATATATATATATTCTTAAAATTTAGTTTTTTTTTTGTCGTGTTTTTGAGGGCGAAATTGTATCCGGTAAGGCGGTATTTAGTGATTTGAAATTGTGGCCCTTGGTCGTCGTATTTTTGTGTTGTCTGTGCTCTTGCCGAAATGAAATTATCTGCGCCGAATATTCCAAATTATTTCGGATCTTCCATATCACATCGTACTCTTAAAAATGATTATCAGATCGTTATTTAGATATCGCGACCTTGTCTGTTGTTTCACTACACCAGATGTCCCTTTTGTGGTTGTTGCAAAAAATAGATTTGATAATACCACGCCTTAGCCAGTTTTTGCATTGAAAACTTTGCTTCTCCTTGACCAGTGGGTAACCAGGGAGAGAGCGCGCGCCCTGTCCTAAAATTAACTCCAACAGGGGGAAATATAAGGAAGGTTATCTCATTAATATCCTCAGTCCATCTTGCCACCAATCTGCATTATGAACATCAAATTTTCCAAGCCCCCTTTCCTCATTATGTCCCCTAGAAATTCCAAGCGTCTCTTCTTGATGTTAACTATAAATGTTCTGTTGTTCCCATTCGTAAAACTACTTTTCTGTTGCTTTACGTATCTTGTTAATCTGTGAGGAGTTTGTCCAGCATTCACTGTTCTATAGCAGTATAGATATTACATTATATTTCAGTTGTCTTTTGTTGTTTTCGCGCCAACTTTTCCAGTTTCTTAATAGTTTGGTAAAATTTTGGAAGGTAACATTCTCTATACAAATCCGCTTTCAGATTCCATTGTCGCAGTTTCTATCCTTGATCAAAATTTCTTTGCTTTACGAAGAAAAAAACAATTATGACAGAAAGCAAAATATGCTGGAATTCGAAACCACAATTCAATTCGCCCTGTCGGTAAACATTACGCTACGCACACCTGAATATTAATAATTTATTTCTGGAAAGTAATCTTTAAAACTTTTGTTGTTCATTTTGAACGAATACCAACTGATGTTTCCAAGTTGAAATTTCCAGTTATATCCGGAAACAAGAAGGATTTTTTTAAGCGTTTCACCCCAAGCAAGGCGGGAAGCCTCTAGCACGCAAGGAGTTACAGAGAGTTGGAGCCTGAGCAAAGAGGAGTGATAGAGGAAAGGATGAAGAGAAGGATAGATCAAGGCATCTGGAGACGTCGATTGACATTATATTTGAATAGTTTCAGATTATAGATAACAGTGAAACAGGTAATGGGGAAGGAGTTCCACAGGCGAGAAGTGCGAGACATGAAGCGATCGGAGTAGAAGAGACGGCTACATTTAACAGTTTCGACAGTGAAAGGGTGTGAGCAAGATGCCAGCCTAGTTGAACGCTTCAATTCATGAAGTCTGGGAAGCAGCGAAAGCTGCTCTTCGGAGCAGTTACATTGAAATTATTTGTAAAAAATCAGAGGGATGCGACGGCAAGTCTGCGAGAGAGCGACTGCAGACGAGATGCCAGATGAGGGCCAATTACATTGCATATCCGTCTTTGGATTTTATCAAGGACCTTGAGACAAACAGAAGAGGCTGCAGACCATATATGGCAGCAATACTCCATGCAATGGCGAATGGTTGATTTGTAGATTTTGAAGGATCGACTCCGGCGAGAAACATTTCCTGACGCGGCACAGGGAGCCAACTTTCCTTGCGTGGACGAAGCTATTGACTCGATGTATTTGTTCCATATCTGTTCAGTGTTACATACGAAAATCTTTAAATAGAGTGATATCTTACTTTCTGTTGTCCTTCAAAAGACTTTCAAATATGAATTCTCTTAGCTTAGTCTTAGATAAAACAAGGTCAGAATATGTAGCCTATCATTGAGGATAGAAATTAATATCCAAGAGAATGGTCTCTGAAACAAGACGCTGAATAATCGTTTAAGAGAACACGATCATGTCGATATTATATATTCGGCTAATGTGAAATAAGCACACATATTTAGGGAAATTCCTGAATGTCGGACATGTTCCTGAATTCGTCTGTTACTTGAACTTGTTAGAGTTTGTACAATATGACAACAAGCTGGGCTAAATGGATGAGCGGAAATATAATAAATAAAGATTTGTAAGTTGAGAATGAAAAAAATATTAATGTCATGAAAGTGAGGAGTATATTATGAAAATTAAAAACAAAAACAAATAAAAAGTGAAAGCTAGAAAAAAGTGAACGAAGAAGGAGAAAAATAAAGAAAAGCAGAGAAAGAAAAAAGAGAGAGGAAAAGAAAAAGTGTTGAAATGTAAGTGAAGAGAAAGAAACAAAAAAGAAGGCAAAGTTAACGTAAGAAGAAAAAGGGAAGAGGGAAGGAAACAAAGGAAAGAGGGAAATACATTGAAAGGGAAAAGAAAAACAAAAAAGGAAAATGTGGAGCGTAAATAAAATAAAAGGGGGAAAAACGAAAAAAAGTAAGAAAGTAGAAAAGGAAAATAAAAAATAATAAGAGAAAGAAGAAAAATGAAGGTGAAGAGAAAGAAGGAAAAAACGTAAATAAAAAGACAAAGAGGAAGACGGAGAAGAGAAGAAATTAAATGTGTCCGAAATAAAAAAAACGGAAAAGAAAGAACGGAATCTGGAATGGAGGTAAAAGGAAAAGAATTCAGGAAAGAAAATAAGGAAGGAAAAATAGGGGGAATGAAATCAAAGGAAAAGAAAGAAAAACATGAAAATATTAGGGGAAAAGGAAAGAAGACGGGGTGAAATAAACGAATAGGCAGAATATAGATACGAGAAAGAGGAAATGAACTAGAAGCGAAAGAAGGAAGAAAAGGTTTATAAAAGAAATACAGAAGAAAAGAAAGAAAGATTCAATAAAAGAAAAAGAAAGGAAAGAAGGAAAAGAAAACGATATAAAGAGTAGGAAAGAAAGAAAGAAACGAAACATATATGAAAAGAAAGAAACAAACAAACAAAAAGAAACAAAAAGTAAGGGATAAAGTAGCAAAGAAACGAAGAAGAAAAAGGGAGAAGGACGGTGAAAAACGAAAGAAGAAGAAAGAGATTTAAGCTGAAGAGAAAGAAGTGAGAAATGAAAATGAGAAAAAAGAGAAACAAGTGGAGAAATGACGTAAAAGTGAAATAAAGGAAGAAGAAAAATTAAGAAGAGAAGAAATTATTACGAAGACGAGAAGTAAAGAGGGAAACGTTACTGAAAATCAAGAAATGGGAAAGAAGAAAAGAAAAACAGAGAGAAAAGGGCAAAGAAAAACGGAGAGAAAAACAGAGAGAAAAACCGAGAGAAAAACGGAAAAAACGAGAGAAAAACCGAGAGAAAACAGAAAAGAAAAACAAAGAGAAAACGGAGATGAAAACCGAGAGAAAAACGTAGAGAAAAACAGAGAGAAAAACGGAAAGAAAAACGGAAAGAAAAACGGAAAGAAAAACCGAGAGAAAAACCGAGAAAAAAACGAGAGAAAAACGGGAAAAAAACTAGAGAAAACCGAAAAGAAAAACAGAGAGAAAACGGAGATGAAAAGAGTGAGAAAAACATAGAGAAAAACGTAAGGAAAAACGTAGAGAAAAACAGAGAGAAAACGCAAGGAAAAACGGAGAGAAAACAGAGAGAAAAACGGAGAGAAAAACGGGGAGAAAAACGGAGGAAAAAAAACAGATAAAAACGGTGCGAAAAATGGAAAGTAAAACACAGAGAAAAACGAAGAGAAAAACGGAGAGAAAGACGAAGAGAAAAACGCAAAGAAAAACAGAGAGAAAAACGGAGAGACAAACAGCGAGTGAAACGAAAAAAAAAAAAAACGGAAAAAAACGAGAGAAAACCGAAAAGAAAAACTGAGAGAAAACGGAGATGAAAACAGAGAGAAAAACAGAGAGAAAAACAGATAAAACCGGAGAGAAAAAGAGATAAAACCGGAGAGAAAAACGGAAAGTAAAACACAGAGAAAAACGAAGGGAAAAACGGAAAGAAAGACTAAGAGAAAACGGAAAGTAAAACAGAGAGAAAAACGGAGGGAGAAACGGAGAGAAAAACATGGAGAAAAACAGAAAGAAAAACGGAGAGAAAAACGGAGAGAAAGACGAAGAGAAAAACAGAATGAAAAACAGAGAGAAAAACGGAGAGAAAAACGGAGAGAAAAAAGGAAAGAAAAACAGAGAGAAAAACGGAGACAACAACAGAGAGAAAAGCGCAAAGAAAAATGGAGTGAAAAACATAGAGAAAAACGGAAAGAAAAATAGATAGAAAAACAAAGAGAAAAACGGTGAGAAAAACAGAGCGGGAAACGAAGAGAAAAACGGAAAGAAAAACAGAGAGAAAAACGGAGACAAAAACGAAGAGAAACACCGAATGAAAAACGGAGAGAAAAACGGAAAGAATAAGAAAGAGAAAAACGGAGAGAAAAAGTCAATGTGAAAGCAAAATGTGGTGAGAAAGAACGAAACGTAACAGAGGTAGAAATGAAAAGGACAAAAAAAAAGAAGGAAAATAGAAAAGAAAGAGTGAAAGAAATCGAAAGAAGAAAGAATAAGAATAGAACTAAAAGACGGAAAGAGAATGAAAATGGCAAGAAAGAATGAAATAAGATGAAACAGACAAAGACATCAGTCACAACAGAAACATATCCATTCAGACTCTAACCTGCTGCTAGGTGTCGTAACTAGATCGTTAACCATAAACCAAAAGAAAGTGATCGTTAACCATAAACCTATAGCAAGTGATCGTTAACCATAACCCTATAGCAAGTGATAGAGAAGATTGTGGTATTAGAAACAGGAACAAAACGGACAAAGAATAAAAGAAAAAAAATGGAAAATAGATCAGGAGAAATAAAACAAATAAAAAAATTACTTTCTAAAAATAAATAATGTGAAACTAAAATAAAAATTACTAACGACAAGGAATCGTTTTACCGTAAAATCTTCATACGATTGAGCGATTTCTATTTTACAGAAATTATTTCGGTAGTTCTTCGTTTACACGGGGTTACCAAAAATATTTGGTTGGAACTTGACTCAACTTGAAGGTCGATAAAAATGAAAACCAAAAAGCGGTGAAAAATGCTGTGAGGCCATTGGCAAAAATGGATGTCCTTATCGAATCGTTCAGATTTCTACTTGAGTCGGTGGTCTTTTGAAAGACAAGATAAATGGCTGGGCAAGCAAAGGAACAACAAAAAATGCAAGAATAAAAATGAATGAATAAAGTAAAAGAATGGAAGTCAAAAGGCGCTGGATGCAGTGGCTGGAAATACGAGTCGGGATGGCGATGAAGTGATAAAACTGGGTAAAATAAAAAAAAGAGAAAGAAGAAATTACTAGAGAGAGAGAGAGAGACAGAGAGAGAGAGAGAGAGAGAAGTCGTAAGAGAATACGTGAAAAAGAGAAAAAAATGAACGAAAAAGAAATCAAACGAAGAAAAACAGAAATAAGAGAGATAACAGGTAAAAGACAAAAAGAATGTCAGAGAGACTTATTGAGAAAGACAACGTGTAAAATGGAGAGAAAAACACATCATGAAATAAAATAAGATAACCAGAATATGAAAGTAAGAGTAAAAGAAAAAGAAATTGAGAGAGTGAGCGGGAGAGAAAAATACTAGAATGATCAGGCCAGAAAGAAAGAGGGCGAGAAAAACAGACTGAGAGAGATGTAAGTAAGCGGGAGAGAAAATTAGTAAAAAAATCATGCAAGAATGAAAGAGTGCGAGAAAAGGAAAGTGAGAGAGATGCAAGTGAGCGGGAGAGAAAAATAGTAAAAAGATCAAGCGACGAAGAAAGAGTGCAAGAAAAAGAGAGTGAGAGAGATGTAAGGCGGCGGGAGAGAAAAATAGTAAATAGGTCAAGCGAGAAAGAAAGAGGGCGAGAAAAAGTGACTAAGAGAGATGTAAATTAGCGGGAGAGAAAATTCCTGAACAGATCAAGTGAGAAAGAAAGAGGGCGAGAAAAAGAGAGTGAGAGAGATGTAAGTGAGCGGGAGAGAACATTCCTAAACAGATCAAGCAAATAAGAAAGAGTGAGAAAAAGAGAGAGATAATGACCACGTAATAGAAAGAATGAGCAAGAAATGAAAGGAAGACGGCAAACTAGAAAAAGAAATAGAAAGACTGAGCATGAAAGAAGATTGCAAAGCAATGAGTGAGAAAAAAGAAAGAGTGAGATATTGATTGAGAAACAAGGGCGAGTGGGACAATGAGCGTAACAAAGGGAGATAATGACAGCTAGCGATAAAATAAAGAAAGAGAGCGAGTGATAAAAAAGAGACTAAGACAGTGAACGAGAAAAGAGAAGGAAAACTACCGTGAAAAATAGAGAGTGTGACAGTGAGCGAGAGAAAGATAGCTACAGAGATTGAGTGAGAAAACAGAAAAAAAAACAGAGCAAACATTAAAAAAGAGAGCAAGAGAATGAGCAAGAAAAAAGAAGGGCAACTACCGAGAAAAAAGAGAGAGTGAGACAGTGAGTGAAAAAATAGAGAAAGATGGCGAGCGATAAAAATAGAGCGTGAGATGGTGAGGAAGAAAAGAGAAAAGGACACTTAGCAAGAAAAAGTGAGTGTAAGAGAGTAAGCGAGAAAAAGTTAGACATGTAACCGAGAAAAAGAGAGAGTAAGATAGTGGGCGTGAAAAGGGAGGTAAAGACTACGAGCGAGAAAATAGTGAGTAAGACAGTGGGAAAAGAGGGAATGGTGAGAGAAAAGAAACAGAAAAAAATGATGAGAAAAATAGAGAGAAAAAGGGAATAAGTACATGAGTATAAAGTGAACAGGGAAGAAAAAGAAAGTCAGTGTGGTAAGGAGAGACAGAAAAAGATAGAGAGAAAGATATATATATATATATATATATATATATATATATATATATATATATATATATATATATATATATATATATGTCTGTATGTATAAATGTGAACATTGAAGTCAACACTTAGAGGCGACAGATCTGGCGATTGCATCTAGCATGAAACAGACTGTCGCCTCTAAGTGTTGACTTCTATGTTCACTTTTATATTTACACACGCTCTATCTCTGATATTGAGCACTTTGTCCCATAAATATAGCACACTTTAAGACTATATATATATATATATATATATATATATATATATATATATATATATATATATATATATTGAACGATAAAAATTATTAAAAAAATCAATTAAAATCTTCAGACATACTGGGTTGTAGATTAATATTCTTATCCTTTTATTATTATTATTTCATTTAGATTCCTCGACTAGTTTCGGCCAACATGGCCATCATCAGGAGAAAAAAATGTTTCTGCTTGCTGTAGCAGTAAACTACAGAAATGAATGTCTTGAAGAAAACGAACGTTTGTCTGTAGTTTTCATTTGTTTTTTATTACTTATTTATTTATCTTTTATATTTATCTTATATATATATATATATATATATATATATATATATATATATATATATATATATATATATATATATATATATATATGGCCTGACGATTGCATCTAGCATGAAACAGACAGTCGCCTCTAAGTGTTGACTTCTATGTTCACTTTTATATTTGCACACGCTCTATCTCTGATATTGAGCACTTATATATATATATATATGTAGAGAGAGAGAGAGAGAGAGAGAGAGACTTCCGAAAAAACTAAAGCAAATAAAATTCTGGAAAAAGCTGTTATAAGGACGAGAAGGAAGTGGGAATGAAACCTGTACCGTGAATAGTGTGTGTGTGTGTGTGTGTGTGTGTGTGTGTGTGTGTGTGTGTGTGTGTGTGTGTGTGTGTGTGTGTACACAAAATGGAACGCATCCAAATTAAAATATGGAGAGGGAAAGGAAAATGCAAACCATACCAAGCGACGGAAGGAGAAACAATTTGAGAAATGCGTGATATACCTGCGTACATTCTGTGCGCGCTTTTTGGTTTGTTACTGATGGTCGTGTGTGAAGGGTCACCTGGCATTGATGATGATGATGATGATGATGATGATGATGATGATGATGATGATGATGATGATGTATAACGATAATGGCGTTGATGATATATGATGAGGAGGAGGAGGGGGAGGGGGCGTCAACTTTAGCATGATAAATAAGAAGAAATTATGAGACAGGAGGCTTTACATACATATAATAAATGCGAGAAAACTAGATAAATACGTTTGAGAAGATATTTTTCCCATGTTCAAAAGTTGTGTTTCAAAAGATAATTAATCTGTACATGCGCAAGAGACGGGGATTAAAATGGAGCGCACGCGCAATACAAAAGACAATAATGTAAAAAAAAGTTTAAAAACAACAACCTACAAATGAAAATACTTGCGTGCACTCGTGTATAAGTCGAGCCGACCCTCCCCCAACTAATTTATACCAAAGAACTGTACAAAATTTCGAAACCCGTAGACAGCTGAGGAGGATTCATATATTCAGTTGGTACGGTTTTCTTTTATTCCCAGAAATTAAGTTTTAATATTTAGGCATTAAAAATGTTTGTTTATGTCATATAGTATATATTTCGTTATACAATTCTGAAGAATTATTTTCCAAACTCTCTCTCAAAAGCTGCTCTATCCCTGCTACCATATTAGGTACTCGGATGAACCACATTTCCTGGTTCTCCCAGGTCTAACTTTCACGGCTAGGCCCTACCATGCCACTTACATTGTAGCAAACTACCCAGATATCCCCGTATTCCATCGTTAACAAGTCAATTTCGCTCGAACGACTTCTTGGCGAGATCCACTGCTCTGCGGAACCGCCCTTCAAGAGGATGCTTCCCCAATCACTACAACCATAACCTCTCCCAGTCTAGGGTTGACCGTCATCTCCCGGTTCTATCCGTATAAACTGCCTATTAATATAGCCCTCTAAACCGAGTGAGCCCTGGCTTTGTACACAGTGACCATTACTGTATAAGAAAAGCAAAAAAAAAAAAAACCCAAAAAATCACATTGACACACTGGTCTCCGTATGATCACCGAAGTTAAGCAACATCTAGGCTGGTCATTATCTTAAAATGTCTAAACAGATATATGAATAGTTTTTCAGATCAATGATTAAGAACTAATTGATGCGAACAAATGCTGTTAGTCTTGTACATCGTCGGATCTCCTGAATTGTCTATATAGAAAAAAAAACAAATACAGAAATTTTAGCAAATAACAGAGAGGGCCTACGGCCATATCAGGTTTAATAACTGCTTCCCGCATGATCGCAGACGCGAAACAACGTCGACCTTGGTCCGTAGCTAGATGTGTGACCGCTTGGTGATATAAGCTTGGATGTGCGTGTGATGTAATCGATAATGGGTCAGAATTGTTGATCGACCTGAGACCTGATTCATTTTTATAATGGTATTCACCCCGTACAAGGACCTGAAGGGAATCGAGGTAGAGAGTTACAAAGGAAGAGGCACAGATTATGCGTATATGTGTGAAAGATAACGCTTAACCATAGACGAACATATTAAGACTGTCGTGATCGGAGAACCAGTCTCCTGGGAGTCGGTTCCACGAAGCAGTATTTCTTTGAAAGCTGCTTGAGAGAAACAGGCCGATATGAAGGGGATGAGGGTTGTTCGCTACAATGTATGTGGCATGGTGGGTTTTAGCTGTGACGGTTAGGACACGCGGAGTAAGAAATGTAGTTCCTCTGAACATTCACCATGGTAATAGCATTGGAGCAGAGAGACGCTTGCAGCTTCTCGTCTAAGAGAAAAGAATTGCAGAGTTGAAAATGATCCGTCGCCTACTAGGAGGTGAAGACGTTTTTGGCTTTGTCAAAAGTGGAAAGCGAAGACTGAGTAGCTCCCACCCATATAATGCAGCGGTACTCCGCATTTCGGCCTGATTTGTCTCTTGTAAATGAAGAGGATAGTAGGTGGAACTAAGGATGTATTTCATCTGATCACTCCCATGGAAATAGCTTAGAGAATGAAGAGGTTTTTGACATTTCATCCATAAGAAAGGTTTTGTAGGATAAAAAGGTAATTCTTCATTCCAAAGGACGCAGAGACGCTTTTGAATTCTGTTCTGGACTTCAGTTTCGACCGGATCTTGCTCTAGTAAAGGTGAAGGCTACCACGAGGAGTCAGGTACTTCCTAGAGCGGTAGAGGGAACAGACCATTTTCCCAGCATCTTTAGCGATGGATGGTATGTACGACTTACACTTGCGGTTTGGGTTGTGCTTAAGTCCCAAGAGGTGCTCAAGTGTCAGGATATCCACGAGAGAAGAGACGCCCAATGTGACAGACGAAAATTCAGGTCTGATAGATGAAAGGAGAATTGTCAAGTTTTTCGAGTCATGGAATGTGACCAGTCAGACCCTCTACCGCACCGCGGCTTGTGTTAAAGTTGTGTCAGAAGAGAGATCTGATCGCGTGTTCTGGTAATCTGGAATACCCTTGTATCATCAGTGTATATATTCACAAATGATTGTAGCACTTCTGCGTGATGTAATTAAAGACCTGGATAGCTCCTGTCCCTCGATGGCAACAAGATTTCATTTTCGGTCTGATCAGGAGGAGTGAGCTACTTGCAGGAGCAGTACAAGGAACAGACCATTTTCCCGGCATCTTTAGAGATGGATCGTATGTACGAGTTGAGTTGACGTCTCAATAGTCGCTCAAGGCAGGAGGACACCCTAAGGGAACATATGTTCATCACGATTGGTGAAAGGTCTGTGTTTGATCGGCGATGGGACAAGGTTACTAGTGGCATCTTTCAGGCACTGAATGTTAACAGACAGTTTTCCCTCAGTGAGCTGCCAGAAAGATCAGCTGCCAAGCTCTTGTCATCCAGGGATATGGAGGGTCACCCCCCCAAACACACACCACAGAAAAACACACGAACACACACACACACACACACACACACACACACACACATATATATATATATATATATATATATATATATATGTATATAATTATTTATTTAAAATTATAACATAAATATGTTATAAAATCACTATAAAAATAGCCATTTTGTTTCAACACATCTGGTGTCTTATCAAGTGATGATGTTGAAAGTAGAATAAAGGGTTTTAAAAGTTTCAAATTAATTAACGAGCTTTTCGCAAGGAGAAAACTAAGAGGTGTTGAATCAAAATGGCTATTTTTGTAGAGAATTTTTATATAAATAATTATTTCTGCTCTACTCTGTATTGAGCACTCTTTTAAGAATAGTAATTGTTGGTTATTGGAATTTATTCCGTATACACTAATCCTAGACTTGTATATATATATATATATATATATATATATATATATATATATATATATATATATATATATATATATATATATATACATATATATATATATATATATACCGTTATATAATTAGCATATTTATAACACAAATGATCGGAGTATACTCTTAGGCAGATCATTTATGTAGAGGAGAAAGTGTGTTGTAACCCTGGAGGAAAGCCCGCGTTGATCGCCTGGAACTCGGAGCACTGGCCATTGACAGCTTGGGAAAGGTATGAATCCACATCTTCTTATCTAGATATGGGTTAATCAGTAAAACTTGTATCACTAGAACCATTATTAAATGCTAAAAAAATAAAATAAATCTGCGTGCAAAATATTTAGATTTCGGCATTCAATAACCCACAGAGGTGTTGCTATGTCGCAAAACAAAATCAACCAACGAACCCATCTATTTGAAAAGAAACAGGTTAACTTTATAGCTGACAAACATCAAAGCTTCTATACCATTAGTCGGTTTGTTTGTATATTCAAGTTCAAAGTGTAGTATCTGTTTGATCGCCATTCTTCTGAGAGGAAGTAATTTATTTTTCTGACTGAAAAATCGACTTTTCCGCCATGTAATTATACGGGCAGTTTGATTGCGCCCACCTCCGTTTGAGATCTATTCGATTCCTTCTTCCGCGGAGGAAATAAGTTAGTTTCTAACTGAGAAACCTCCATATATATATTATATATTATTATTATTCAGCTTGTTTGTATCTTTGACCGTTACGCCAATTTATGATCTGTGCAGTTTCTGTCAGCTGTCCTTCTGATGGGGGGAAGCATTTAACTTCCTAATCGAGAAACATACGTATTTTCCAGACTGTTTTACTGCATGATTGTATGTCCCGCCATTACGTCTTTTACAAATTTCTATCTTAGATCAGAGGGAAGCATCTATCTAATCGCCTCCCTTCTAAGACGGGATTATCTTTCTGACCGAGAAATCTAAATGTTTTCTCTACTACTATCCCCTCCTTTATTTGTTGGTTGTTAATACTTTTATGTATGATCAGAGTGTAGTATCTTATATATATATATATATATATATATATATATATATATATATATATATATATATATATATACATATATATATATATATATATATATATATATATATTTATATATATATATATATATATTATGTACCTCTCCACTAATATATTTATGATCGTTAATTTTTTTTCCATATATATTACAGGTAATAATTTCATTTAAATCGTTTTACATCCATACTTATTCTACACACTCTACGATCCAGGAATATTCCAAAAAGTTGATTATAAAAGGTTATATTAGCATCCCTTATTTTTCTTAGAGGAGATCACCACTCCTAAATTTTAATCCACAAAACACGTTCATTGATTACAAAATAAATAGTGATAACCCCAACATAAATAAATGCAATTCAACTTTAGAAATCTTATAGAAAAACCAAAAAATAACATTCCCAATTACTACCAAAGCTAACTCTACAATTTTTACCTACTCAAATGTAATATTATCCCCTGTCTCTATCTTCCCTCCCCTACCTCTCAAACTTAGGACGCTTGTGAGATGACGTGCCCAAACTCTTGACCGATGTTTATCAGCGAAAAAATTTCAACAGACCAATCAACATTAAACATCCAGTCCATCCATCACCAAACTGCTATCAACAACCATATTTTTTTCACTCAGATACTTATATATATATATTTTGTATGTATATTTTTCTTCTCAGACAAATGGAAAAAAGGAAGTGACGTTTCACATCCGGCTTGCAGGATTGTTCATAACCATTTTCGACCCTCACCCGTCGATGTGCAGTTGAAATGCACTGAAACCAAGTTGCATCTTTGTAGTGAGTAAAATGTTTTTTTTCTATATGATAAAATTATAATATATATATATATATATATATATATATATATATATATATATATATATATATATCTTGTTTACAATGATGTTCAACCTGTACAAGGCTCGGAAGCCATTCGAGATAGAGGGTTACATGGTAAGAGGAATAGTTTATGCGGATATTTGGCGAAAAATAACGGTTAACCCTCGGCTTGAACAAGTTAATTTTATAGTGATCGTGGAAGCATCTTCTTGGGAATCGGTTCCACAATGCAGTGATTCAAGGGAAGAAACCGCATGAGTTGAACTTTTATCTAAAAAAATATTCATAATATCGACATTAAATAACCCATATAGTTGTGATTAGCGGCTAACCAAAAATAACCATCCATACAGTTTCATATTTTTTTTACTTCCATTTAGGAGGCAACAGCATCGCCATCCTTTTTAACACACAAATAATATAAAACGCACACATCAAAAATGTTCTAAACATTCTACAATTAGGGGACTGTTTAATTTTTTTTATTTTAATTGGTATCACCCCATGTAAAACAGAAAAGCTACTAAAACACAAGGTTTTACAATGTTGTTCGATATGTTGCGTTCTTTCAGTACGTAACACGACACACACGTCGTTGGGATTGCCTTCAATCATTAAACAGTCTGTCGCCGTTCAATGTTGACCTCAACGTCTACTTATATTTGCGGAACAGTCTATTATACCTAACAAACTCCATTCGCAACATACTAGTAGAAAATATAATCGTAATAGCCTAAATTGCAGATAAAAGTTGGCTGGAAAGCATGGAGCCGAAAGGGAGTTCCACAAGCGAGAAGAGCAAGAAAAGGAAATGTTAGCATAGAACTTACGGTTAAATTGATGAGATGTCGACGCCAGTCTATTACTACGTTTAAATTGAAAAGTCCATGTTCCATATCGAACAATTACAATGAAAATAGTTGTAGAAAAGACAGATACGTCGGTGGGAGAGTGACTGAAGCCGAGCCGCTAGATCAGGACCAATAATATTGCTGATTCGTCTTTGGATTTTATCAATTATCTCAAAATAAATAGCAGGGACACCGGACCAAATGTGGCAGCAATATTCTAAGCATGGATGAAGGGTTGATATATAGATATACAAACCGATTGGAAAATTTAATAAATGAAACTAAATTAAATAACTAATCAATAAAAACACATATATCAAAATACACAATAAAAATACTTCTAAAATATAAATAAGTGATTTATTGTAAAAAAAATCCCTTCAAATATTTTGGTTCAGTTTTATATAAATTGATGTTGGTAAAAATGGGCAAAATATGGAGCTGGAATATAATAATGGATCTAACTAACGCATTTATCCACTGCGCAATGTGTCTTTGAGGATGCAGTAACAGGACCCAAAGATTGTGAGTTCAATACCTGGTTAAGGCGGTGGATAACTTGGAGAGGGGAATTAACAGGATATAACTGATATCCATTAGACATGGCACGTGGAACTAGAACAGTCTACCCAAGCGAGCGTAATAAAGGGTTCAGTTCGACATTCCAACCACCTGAAGAAGGCCAGAGCGTACAATGGCCGAAATGTTGTGATGAAAATGGCGACAAAGATGAGGACAATAGTCCGAATAATGTAATTAGTGTACAATTTTATGCTACAGATTTGTCACATAATTTTATAATTTCAGAGTAAACGTATATATTTTTAGATATATATTTTGCCAAACTACTCTGCTACAGAGAATGTGTCAGGTTAGCAAAGTCCAAATTTCTGCTAACCAGAGGAACGTCAAGCTGTACAGCACGCCGTTTCAACATTTCTGGTAGAGTGAATTGCATCATGGTGCTCTTTTTCTCACAGACGGCACCCAACTGGCCCTAATGTACTGTGAGGTCGGCAAAATCAAAAAGAAACACGCATGCGCGAAATTAAAAATAGAAAAATGGCAACACTTTGCCTATCGCACCCTATATCTATCTATCTATCTATCTATCTTTTTTGTTATTCTCATCCAGAACGAACGGTATTCTTAAAATATTACCTCTGTTGCCTATCTGCCAAAAAGGAAAGTAGCCAATCTGTTTGACAGAAGATATTTCTTCCGATTTGCCAAATGGCAGTCGATAGCGTCATTTCGAAAACAATTTGCAATGGCAAAAATTTCAAAAAGTAACCTTTACACGTCTATCTGTAAAACTTCTCTCTGATCCTCAGGATTGGACCTAAAAGATATATGAGGAAAAAGAGACTTTTGAAATAGCAATCTCCTGGATTTTCCTGAATCGTTTCCTTTAGATTCTTGCCGGCCAAATTAGAGTCAGAGCCACTGATACATCCCTTTAGCTTGGCGCAGGACGCCGGAAACAAAACAAGACATATGAATAGTTTCTTTTTTTCTTCCTAATTTACATTCTGAAGTCTGAAGATATCCATTTACTTACAATAATCTTCTGCTTCTCAGGTTCCCACGAAAGAGCAAGTGGGACATATTACTTTTCTTTCCTGGAAAAACATCGGCTCGTTTTATCATTCCAGAAAATCCATGACTTTTATACTTTAACTTTACAATAGTCAGATTAATATAAAAATGGAATATTGTTGCAATATCTGGCCTGGAACTATTCAATCTTCAATTTCCAGTCTAAGTTAAAAAACTCAAATCAAAAATAGTTTCCTCGGTCTAGCAGATGAAAACTTATTTTCATTCTGTAGCCTTTTACCCAACGGACGCAACATCGCTAGCCTAACACTACACTGTAGCTTTTTAACTGGTAACTGCAATGTTAAGCACCCTTCTTTAAATTCACCCGTCCAGAACTTAAGAAATAATGGCACACCATGATACACCCACGAATTTAAATAACGTTGATTTCAACCATATCCTAAAAAAAGCGTATTAGGCACCTATCGTCAAATTCTCTCCCTCTCGGTCTTTTGAGCGGGAGTAAAGGTTTTACCCTTGTTACCTGTTTGGGTTTCTTCTTAATTCTTAACTTCAACTCTTCACTTCCACCGTAATTTCATTTCTCTAGGTTGTCTTTATTGTTTTTAGTTGTTTTCACCCAATGGGAGTAGATAGGTTCGCCTATCGTCAGGTTCACGTTCCTCCCTGGTATTTTGGAGAGGATTATGGGTTTATCTCTTGTTTCCTGTTTAGGATTCTGTTTCCGGTTCCATCTAATGTCTACTTTAACTTCATAATTATAATGTTTCCGAATGAACACGAAAATTCATCCTATTTTTAGATTTATATTTCTCCTCAATATTAGCACATAGATTCGCCTATCGTCCGGTTCACACTCCTCCCTAACCTTTTGAAAAAGAGTAGAGGTTTATCCATTGTTTGCGTTTTAGGACTGAGTTTCTATTTTCGTCTCCGACTGTGTTCTCATTTTCTTTCACCCACACTAAATCCCTAGTGGTACTATCGCCTTGCTTGTTTTGAAAAAAAATAAGTTATTTTGCCCGATTTGATGTGGCGAAAAATCTAATTAGATTTTGAGCATCTATTTGCTTCTTTGTTTAGATTTCATCATATGCTGTGACAAACATAGATCTCATTCCCCACTCCCATTATCTTAAGATTTTAATAGATCTATGGAAAGAGGAATAGCCGCAAATCCAACTTACAAAAATAATCAAACAAGTCCGACATCTTAATTATCTGGCAAGCGTTCTAACAGAGGACGGAAAGTGTGACACTGAGATCCGAAGACTCACTGACATCGCGAAATGTGCCTACCAAGCACAGTATAAAGAAAAAGAAAAAAAGAACTTCGATAGAAATAAAGAAAATTAATGCAATTTTATGTATTAGGTTGGTGCAAAAATAATGTTTTCTCACATGAAGTTGAACGTCAAAAAACGACATTATTTTTGCACCAACCTAATAATAGCAATTCTCCTATATAACACTTAATACTGGACAATCGCAGATGTAAAACGGACTTGAATCAACAGAAATCTGCTTGTACCAAAGGATTCTGAGAATATCATGGATCAAACATGCGAGTAACGACGAAATTTTAGAGGAAATTCAAACAAAAAGGACACTTGTGCTTAATACGAGGAAGAGACTGTTGAAATGTTTATGTCATATAATGAGGAAAAAGGGCCTGGAAATGTTGATACTCCACGAGAAGAAAAGATGGACAGAAGACAACAACGCATAACCTACCTAAAGAACTCTAGTAAATAAATGGGGGGGGAAAAGGGTTAGGCGAGATAAAAACGAATAAATATTAAGAGCTACAACCGAGAAGAAATTGTGGAGAGCTATGATCACCAATATGCTGAGGGCACGTAGAAGCGGATTACGCTGCAACGGAACAAAGTGAAAGAGATAATCAGCTATCTCGAAAAAGTGTTCGTGTTTTGCGTGCGATCTGCCGTTACCAAAAAGTAGTTAGCAAACATCTACTTTAAGGACTAGAATCTATGCTAATGTTCTTCTCTCCCCTGACTGGCGTGACCAATGAGAAAGATCTCTCGGTGAACAAACGCCGTTGTTTTTCGCTTATGTGAGGATTAGTTTTTCTGAGCTTGGTGAACGAACACGCGTTTTTGCTGGTGAGAAGTGAAGGTTGGATTTGTGACACCATTTTGTCATTTCTACGTTGCTTGTTGGACTGTTACGATGGACTATCGTTTGAACTGTGATTTGGCTACTATTGTTGCGGTGGAGAAATAGAAGAAATCTATTGCAGACGTTTGTTGTTACTATAAGCTGATAGTTTTCTTTTTTCTTTTCTTCTTTTTCTTTTCTTCGTTTTCTTTTCTTTACAACTACAGTCCAATTTATGAAGCAGACAGACAGATTGTGACAAGTGGTTTAATTATATGTTATGATAATGGGTATAAAGTGTACTTATGGCATTTGCCACCTGGTAATTGAAATAACATTTTAATTTTGTTAGATGTAGAATTATAATTCACAATAAAAAAAATTCTCTATAAATTTGCTATGTATTTGTTCGTGACATCTTAAAAACTACAGGCCTTCACGATGAACGGATGTCTCCTCGAGGAAGTAGCATGCGCTGAGAAAACATTGGCACACAAATTAACACCTTACCTCAGGTTGAACTTGAACATATGATCCATCGTTAAAGATGCAGGTAAAAATGGTGGACTCCCTGTACCGCTCCAGTAAGTACCTGACTCATCATGCTATCCTCTGCCTTTATAAGATCAGTCACGATGAATAGTTGTCCCATCGAGGAGGCATCATACCTTTAGGGATTGGTCCTCAAAATTATACCCGACCTCAAAGAGAACTCTTATATACGATCCATCTCTAAAGAGGCAGGTAAAATGATCATCAGCCTCCTGTACCACTGCAGTAAGTACGTGACTCCTCATGTTGTCTTCTACCTTTTGTAAATCATGCCGTGTCGAAAATGGAGTATATTTTCATATTTGGGCGAGAGCTGCCGAGTCCTCATGTTCCAGTAGGGATAGAGTTCCAAAGTGTCTCCGAGGCTTTGTGGGTACCGAAATATTTTCCACCCTCCAACATTTCTCACTGGCGGTATGTGGTGAGCCTCTCTATCGTTACTTCCATGTAAATTGCTCGTACAAACTCCATTCCTTGGTTCCACCAGGACTAATGTTTACGGCTAGGAGCTGACATGCCACTTACATTGTAGCAAACCACTCATATTCCATCCGTATTCAGTCGGTGAGAAGTAAGTTCCACTCAAACAGCTTCTTCCCGCGAAACAATGCTCTGTGGAACAGACTCTCAAGAGGATGTTTCTCCGATCACTACAGTCATTACCTGTTCAATTCTTGAGGTAACAGTTACACGGAATCAAAAAGACTAAAACATCCCATGAGTTATAAAGCAACATTTAGAACAAAAAAACTATGAAAAGAAAACATAGAAAACAAACATTCGGAATTTATAATTTAATATTATTATTATTATTATTATTAGTAGTAGTAGTAGTAGTAGTAGTAGTAGTAGTAGTAGTAGTAGTAGGAGTAGTAGTAGTAGTAGGAGTAGTATTGAAGGCCAATATCTGCACTGAAAAATATGCAACTTTTACAGGAAGCAAACTGCAAGAAACTCGTATGAACATCACCCAGTCCCGGTTACGGAGATAGGACCTGGTACAATTTTATGGGTCTTCACAATACACACAGAAAGAACAATCAAAGCTAATCACCCAAATATTGTGGTCAATGACCATAGAAATCATAATGTGCTTTTTTATTGACATGGCAGTACGTGCAGATTGCAATGTATCTTTGGAGATCTTTAAAAAACAAAGGATTCGGAAATGGAAATGTAAAAGTGGTGGCACATGAGGAGTTCACTAATTTCAGTTGTATATGGATGCTCGGATTGATTGGAAAAAGTTCCAGTAGACACATTGACGGGATTCCTGGTAGCCCTTGCCTTAAAGCAATACAAAAACTTGTATTGATAAGTAACGTTCGTATAATACGAAGAGCTTTATCTATGTAAACTGTGTGTGATTTTAGGCTTTATTTTTTAAATGATCAGTGGAAAGGGTCATGGTGTCAATTCTGATATTATGTCACTGTTTGGGACCCGGAAGGAAATGCGTATACAACAGAAAGGAAAGGAAATAATTAGAATAATAATAGTAATAATAATAATAAACAATCTAGTGTTCATGACGCGTTCCGTGCTCTGTGAAAAAAAAAAAAATTTTGCTCTTGTATAATAAATTCTTGTAAAAAATATATTTCCTAGGATTTGAGTTGATCAAGTCCCACAGATGACGAAACGCTTCGGCTAAGATAGGTTTTCCTTTTTCTCATTATTCATATTGTCCTTTTACAGATATACTCTATCTGAAATTTTTACACACACGCACACAAGCACACGCACACATACATACACACGCACATCACGCGCTGGCGCACACACACACAGACATATATATATATATATATATATATATATATATATATATATATATATATATATATATATATATATATAATGAATACAGAATCCTTAAAAATAGATCAGGTCAGGTAATAAATTTATTTCGTGGACCTCACGTTCATCACTTTAGACCAGTTTTTCATTAATAAATGGAGTTCAGTTTATTCGGAGACAAGCAAAAAAGAAGAAAAAAAAGAAAGGAGGAAAAAATCTAAAAAAAAAAGGTTTAATCTTAAAACAAAGAAAGAGGTAAGGGGATAAAATGACAAAAATTACAATATAAGATTTTGTGGGGGGGAAGGGAAAAAGAAACAGATAGACATGAGAATGGGAGAGGGAAAGAGAGAGTGAGAGGGTTAAAGGAAAAAAGAGGATATTAAGCATTGTAGAGAGGGTGACACAGAAAGACTTTTTCTTCCGAGACTTGACAAGTGTGGAGGAAAGGAGTGGTCATATTCAAAATAGATACATTGAAATTGTCTAAGCAGCCAAACCATCATCATCGCATTATAACCGTCACAATTACAATCTGATGATAATAATAATAATTTTAATAATAATAATAATGATAAAAGTATTAACAATAATAATAATCTTACTAATACTAATGATATTCGACATCAATATAATGAAATAACTTAAGGTAAAAATAAGGTTATTTAAATAAAAAAGAAATTTTATAACAATTGAAAATTTATGAAAATACGCATAAAAATAATTAAATTACTTAAGAGATAAATAAGAACAACTTTAAGTTACAAAAAGGCCTAAAATATGCAAATATATATATATATATATATATATATATATATATATATATATATATATATATATACTGCTGCTGCTGATGCAAGACTCGAGTTCTCCGGTCACTGACGTGTTTATCTAAGAATAAATGTCTAAATTCACAATCATCCCTGCGGTGCGCCAATTGTTTAAAAATCTCCGCAGTTGAGTTTGGATTACGGCTTGAAGCAACCGGACGTCTAACCACAATGATGAGGTGTGAAACAGTTGATCTGTGGATGACAATATGTGTGTGTGTGTGTGTGTGTGTGTGTGTGTGTGTGTGAGAGAGAGAGAGAGAGAGAGAGAGCGTGCTTGTGTTTGTGTTTCGTTAATTTGAATTAAAATATGCGTGTATATATATATATATACATATATATATATATATATATATATATATATATATATATATATATATATACGAGCCGCTGGCGTATTTCCTATAGAGAAAAACCTTAACATTCCTTTCCTTTCTACCGTGCGACGATGGCATAGAGGTAAGATATCTGACTGTCAAATCAGACGGGTTTCAATCCCGGCTTGAATCAATCGGATGTATAGCCACACTGAGGAGGCCTGATACTGCGAAACAGTCTGTCTGTATATATATATATATATATATATATATATATATATATATATATATATATATATATATATATATATATATGCCGAATGTAAGACCAAAATTGCATAAATTATGATTAAAGATATCTGATTAAATTCGAATTTTTTATAGCTCTATTGAGCTCTACTTTCAGCAATAAGAATGTATAATTACTCTCAAGCTTATCAGAAGAATCGTTATGAAATAGATCCTGAACGAAAATGACAAGTTCCTCATTAATTACTCATAGCTAAAGATCGGAAGCTCATGAAGGTTTGAAATATGTTATTCTAAGATAATTTTCCAACTTATTCAAGATGATCCTAGTCCTCACTAAGCTTCTAACTCTGAGTTCACGAACCTTTTCATTTTCACGTCTTTTTTCACAGCTTTTTGAACTGTCATAGCTAAATCTCTTCTCTCGCGTGCCAAACGTTTTATGGATTGAGTTGGATCTTTTCTAATTGATCATTTAGCTCACAGTTGAAATGTTGATCACTCTATCTGTTGGGATGTCCTAATCCAGTTTTCCTCTCTAGTGTTCCATCTCTTTTAAACACATTCGCAGTTCTCTTGATGGTTCATGAATGGGCTTTGAAGATGGAAGCTAGAGTATGAATGCTAGTACCATTACTTCAAGCGATGCAGATTTTATAATTAAACTCTTTGTTTCTGAATTTGTAACACGAGCGAAAATCTATGAACCGAACACGTGAACAACGGCGAAGTTTCAGAAAGAAATGGAAAGAAAAAGGCCACGTATACGTAGCATCAGAAAGAGGGCTTGGAAAATTTGACACTCTCAAGACATATTGAGGGCAAAGGGCCGGAGAAAACAGCACATGAACTACCAAACATGATCATGTAAATGATTGAGAGAACAATCGGTTTTATTAATCATTTCAATCCGAGCAAGATGCAAGTTTTTCTTGGTAGCAAAAGAGAATGAGAAGACCTTAGTGAGGAGAAAGAAGAGTACAAGAAGAGGTCTCAGGAAGACAGAAGATGATGATAATGGACCTAAAACATAAGGGGTTACTGGGAGTGTAAGAGAATGAGAAGACGTTAGTGAGGAGAAAGGACAATAAAAGAACAAGTTATCAGGAAAGCAGAAGATAGTGATAATGCCACTAAGACGTAAATGGTTACTAGGAGTGAAAGCGAATGAGAAGACTTTAGCGAGGAGAAAGGACAATAAAAGAACAAGTTATCAGGAAAGCAAAATATACTGATAATGCCACTAAGACGTAAATGGTTACTAGGAGTGAAAGCGAATGAGAAAAGCGAGGAGGAAGAACAATAAAAGAAGATGTCTCAGGAAGAGAGAAGATGTCGATAATGCCACTAAGACGTAGAGAGTTACTGGGAGTGAAAGGGAATGAGAAGACTTTAGCGAGAAAGGACAATAAAAGAAGTGGACTCAGGACGACAGAAGATGGCGATTAGTGTTGCATTTAAATTTTTGAAGATTGTAGGTCTTTGGAAATTAAGAAATCAGAAGGAAATTCTACAGGCGAGAAGTGACAGGAAAGAACGTACGGTTGCATCTAGCTAGTTCAACAGTAAAACGGTGAGACCTATTTACCCATTCAGTACCATTCGATGCAACAAGTAGGAAAGCTCATCAGAACAAATGCCATGAAAATATCTGTACAAAAAACAGTGCGAGACCACATCATGGCGATGAGAAAGTGACTGGAGTCGAGATGCCAGATCGGGGTAGATTACATTACAGACCTTTCTTTGATATTTTTTAAGAAACTCAAGATATATAGCAGGAGCACCAGACCAGATATGGCAGCAATGTTCAATACACCGACGAATGGTAAATTTATAAATTTTACAAAATGGATTCCGACGAGAAAAATTGTCTGAACCCACAGTGAACCCATTTTTCAAGCAGTAGTCCTGGCAATTGATTCAATATAATTACTCCATTTAATGCCAGCAGTAAACGTGAGGCCAAGAGTTGCCCTCTTAGATCTTAGCATCAGAAGTGATACATCATTACAAATACTATGAAGGGATACAAATGCAGGAAGTTGTGGAGAGTTTTGATTGGCTTAGTCCTGAAGGGACACGTTAGATAGAAGAAGTAGAAGAAGCTAATAGGGACTGAGTAATGATTGTCTTCTTGAAGATATTGAGAATTCATTCGGTTGAAAACACTTTTAAACTTTGATCTGAAAACGGACAAGACAGTGGAAATGGCTACTCCCTCCCAAACTTACTGATCAAAATTAAAATGTTGTTGTTACTAGTTTCGATGTTCCATTAAATAAGCGCTATAGGATGAAATAGTGAGCTTCGGCAACTGACACAGGCAGCCACGTAATCACATTTAAAGAGCAATATGATCATTTCCTGTCATGAACCCTGCCGACATTTAGCGTGTGTTTTTGGTTTGCTTTTGGTGTAGATTTCTCGCGGCGGGTAACAGCAGCTGGCATCCATTAATTGAGTTCTTTTTAAGTTCAGGTGCACAGACACTGAAATGCTTTAAACGTTTGGACTTTCAAACGGATGGTCATCGGCCTTTATTTCGGGCACTAAAATCACGTGCGGAAAGTGACTGACATTGGCATTTGGTTTGGTGGCGTGATTTTCGAGATTAAATAACTCTATTAGAATTATAGCACTAAAATGCTATATAATGAAGGTTATCTATCTATCTATCTATCTATCTATCTATCTATCTATCTATCTGTCATAGTCTCTATGTTCTCATCTATCTATCGCTTTGTTTCTATCTATCTATCTGTCATCGTTTCAATGTTCTCATGTATCTATCGCTTTGTTTCTATCTATCTATCTGTCATCGTCTCAATGTTCTCATCTATCTATCGCTTCGTTTCTTTCTATCTATCTATCTATCTGTCATCGTCTCTATGTTCTCATCTATCTATCGCTTTGTTTCTATCTATCTATCTATCTATCTCAGTTTGTCCTAAACTATCTATCTATCTATCTATCTATCTATCTGTCATAGTCTCCATGTTCTCATCTATCTATTGCTTTGTTTCTATCTATCTCTCTATCTATCTATCTATCTCAGTTTGTCCTAATCTATCTATCTATCTATCTATCTATCTATCTATCTATCTATCTCAGTTTGTCATAATCAATCTATCTATCTATCTATCTATCTATCGCTTTCTGAACATGATTCCGAGCTTCGAATCTTAACATGGTCGTGTTGTCAGAAAAGAAACCTCCTGATATTATCGGTCTGAAGGGGTCGAACCCTTTGAAAAATGTCTGAAAACCAAACGACGATTTTACCCAAGTCTTGTGAGAGAAATTGGGTAGACGGAACATCTAGCGGCCGTATATTGCTATTGTGACCGACGGATTGTTCAGATTGTTGATCACACTATATTACATGATCTCTCCCCGAAACTGTAACAATCGTCTTCTTAGAATAGATGCAGTATAAAACACATGTGGGCTCTGTGGGTGTTGAACAAACGCAAATGCGCCTGAACGGGCGTCTGCAATAGGGATTGGTTAGACGCCTTAGTAGACGCGTATCTCCAAATACGTGTGGCCAGATTTTAACATATATATATATATATATATATTAAAAAGAAGAGAGGTACCGCAAACTTTTTTGGTTGTAATGTGGTTTGTTTTTTTTAAAATATTATTCTTTATTTTTCATAGTTTTACATAGTTTTACAACATGTGTTTCTGGTCTTACGACCGTCTTCAGGTAAAGGGTGGAGATTTCCACATATTATTAAAAATAATTATTAAAAATAATTAATTTTTTTCTTTTATGCTTTTCAATGTTACATCTTCTCTATATGAGACATTCTCTGGTTTTGAGATTGTCTCATATAGAGAAGATGTAACATTGAAAAGCATAAAGGAAAAAAATTAATTATTTTTAATAATTATTTTTAATAATATGTGGAAATCTCCACCCTTTACCTGAAGACGGTCGTAAGACCAGAAACACGTGTTGTAAAACTATGTAAAACTATGAAAAATAAAGAATAATATTTTTTTTAAAAAACCCACATTACAACCCAAAAAGTTTGCGGTACCTCTCTTCTTTTTAATATACACACTTTTCTCTCGTTGGAACCATTATAACCTCTTCATTTCATTTTATATATATATATATATATATATATATATATATATATATATATATATATATATATATATATATATATATATATACCGAATATTTCTGCATATAAGATGACCGTTAGATAAGATGAGGTAATAATATAGCAAATTATCATGAATGTATCCTATATCTGTAGTATAAGATGACTGATCATCGATTATATAAAGATGATGTGACTGGAAATGGTGTTACGTACCGTTTCCTTAGAAATTCAAAATAAACGATATAACAAAATGGATTCTATAACAAAATGGATTCTACACGATGTTTTGTCCCCACACATCCTCTAAAAAGGAAACCATTGTTTTTAGTTTCATCACCTGATTGCGTCTGAATACTGATTCTTCTTTTCCTATAACTAAACAGTTACAAGCAGCGGCTTGCTTCAGGTGGTTGGAATGTAGAAATGAACACATTATTTAGATCCAGTGACAGGACCCAAAGAGTGTAAGTTCAATACCTGGTTAAGGCAGTGGATAACTTGGAGAGGGGAATTAACATCCATTAGTGATGGCAAGTGGAACTAGAACAGTGTACCCCAGTGAGCGAGTTCAGCTCGACATTCCAACCATCTGAAGAGAGCCGGAGCGTACAACGGTCGAAACGTTGTAATAAATATGGCGACAAAGATGAGGAGAATAGTCCTAATAAAGTAAATAGTGTAAACAGGCCTTATTAGTAATTGCAATATAAATAGGTATGTTTGATAATTTCACTACAAATATAGTTGTCAATTTTACTACAAATATGTATTGGTAGAATTTTTTTCTAAAAACGTATAGCTGGTATTTTTTACTATAAAGATGTATTTTTCTACTTTGACACTGTTTTGTTTTTGTTTGGGGGTTCAATATTTGTCCATATCCGGGACCCTAACAGGTGTTCCCTTTCCTGGTAACGGCGGGTCTGGGAACAAGAGAAATTATGATGTGGGTCCACGCTCCTCAAAATCTCCACTGTCGCGGTCAGTGCTCTTGTTGCCTGAGCGTAAACCAGTAGGAAAAAGTAGGCAGAAAAGACCAACAATTATATATATATATATATATATATATATATATATATATATATATATATATATATATAAATATAAAAGTGAATATAGAAGTCAACACTTAGAGTCAATAGTCTGTTTCATGCTAGATGCAATCGTGGCCTACCGATTGCAACTAGCATGAAACAGACTATCTAAGTGTTGACTTCTATGTTCACTTTAATATTTACACACGCTCTATCTCTGATATTGAGCACTTTATCCCATAAATATAGCACATCTTAAGACTATATTTCTTTATATATATATATATATATTTACATATAAAATGATTTTAAGGCGTGAGGACGCCACCTTCAAACCCTAAACTTGCGATCAGGATAATGGATCCGCAGTCCCGGGCTGATATGACTTCGGCTATGAGGCGGATCACACCATCTGCCTTGCTGTGTTTTGTTGCGTGCAAGCGGAAGAAAAATACGTAAATTCAATCCTGAGTTCTTTAGGGAAGACGACCTTATGTTAGTGCAAAGATAGCGAAAAGATTAGAATGTTGATCACATAGTGAATTTATAGAAAGTTTATCTTTTTCTTTTTTTTTGCTTCAATTTTCTACGTAGGCGATTTTTCCTATTTCTTTTAGTAATTCTTTGGATATAACTTTTTTTAAGACAGAATCCAACAGTTTAATTCAGAAACCTTTAAATCAATTTTTTGCTGCTCCGTAAAGAGAGTCATGTGGAAAATCAAACTGGTACTTAGAATCAGAAAGAGACAGTTAACCTTTCGGGAATGTTTGAAGAGGAAAAAATCCTACAGAATCTAGGGTTTAAAGAACGTGTTGAAAGCAAAATAAACATAGCGAAGCATCAAATAACTTAAAAAGTTTCTGTGTATTGGTCTTTTGTGACGTACAGTGGCCGTTAATATTTAAGTATAACTCAAGACTTCAATGTTAAATAAAACAGTATTTGATTACAAACCTGAGTAATTACTTAACAAGAATAAAGAGGTAAAACTCAATAAAAGATAATTGCCCATATCGGTTAATACCTTGTTAGTAGCGAGGCTCGGCTTAACGCCCGGTAAATCCTAAATCAACACCTAATAATTCATAGTAATTTGACTGGATATTTCAAGTCAATAGTCACTCAATAATTACTTAATAATCACAGCAGTCAGTAGCCTGAGAGCGCTATTTATACACAAGGCGGAAAACATATATTTATAAGTCCAGAGTGACACGCTCGAACCTATGTGTCGGTAGTTACTCATTTTTTCCTATATGACAAGGTGACAGAAAAAAGACAAATAGAAATGCTAGTGAGTCATAAGTTTCTCAGCGAAACAAAAGATAGAAAAGCGTGGAGGGCCATGATCGCTAATATCCTGAAAAGAGATGCAATGGCGAATAGAATGTTTGCTCTAACCGCAGGACTTAACAACTTCTACAAGTATTTTTTTTCTTTTTTAATGATGAGGACATAGAAAATAAAATGCTATTTCCGAAGGATATTCCGAAGGTACGAGAAGAAGGGAGTGTTGATTAACGAGTTTGCGTGAATTGATGGCAAAACACAATAAAAATAGACACTTAGTCGAAAAAGGATAACATGTATTTCAATCGTGACCTGAAGGAATATGGCACAGAAAAGAAATCACTTGATATCCTAATGTTCAAATCTACTGCCGAGTGTTTCTTAAGTCATGCCTTCAGATATCTGATGTTGTTACTGAAAATTCTCAACGAGGAGTAGTTATTCGGAATTGTATGTTTTATTTCCTCTGTTAACTTTATCTTTCTTGTTTTGATCATGTCCAGAAATCCTTTTTTGTGAGATGTTAAATCAAAATTTAAACTTATATGTACAAAGCTATTTTAAAAATAGGCAATATATAAAGAACAATTTTAATGCATCCCACCCCACGGACCGACCCCACGGACCGACCCCACGGACAGATCAAAGTCACTAGAATTTTTGAGAAGCATTTCGTTAACAGAAATAATTTCCCTGATCTCCACAGGCCTTATAACGTTTCGATAAATTGCGAGAATTTTGGAACTTTGAAGTTTTGATCTTAACCGAAAGCCGTCATTAGATGTTTGGGTTTGATTGTTTAGCAGCATATCAGCACTTTATGGGTCATTTAATGCCGAAATTTAATTTTCTTGGGGGCATTCGTAGTTTCTGTCTATATCACTGAGATGAATTATTATGAAATTACTAATTACTTGTATTATTTACCTTATTCGCACTGTTATCCTCATCTTCGCTGCCATATTCACAAAGTTTCGGCCGTTATACGCTCCGGCCTTCTCCAGGTTGGAATTTCAAATCGAACCATTTATTTTGTCGTAGATTGTTCTAGTTCCACGTGACATGCCTCTTCCGGATATCTGTTATTTCCCTTTAATTCAGCTCTCCAAATTTTGGTTCACAACTGCTGTGGCCTGGTATTGAACTCACAACGACGGCTCCCAAATAGTTACGTCTACCTAATTCAACACACAAGGCTTGGGTCAACCTGTGTTATTGTTTTCGAGATCGCCTACCTAGGTTAAGAATATAAAATCCTGATGAATGTCCATGATGAGATTTGAACCTGTTCTAAACACTCGGCCAGACGCCAATCGTCGGAGTAAGAGGTGTTACTGACATGCCAGTAATGAAAAGATATTTTAAAACATCATCCATGTTCTTTATCAGCCTCGAAAAGTATGTCTGTAATATCCCTTTATAGCGTTCCTAGCACGGTCTTTGGTTTTAAAATCTACAAGCTCCAGGGATATCGTATCAGAGGAGGAATGGTTGATTTAATCCAATCGTTTCTATCAAATCGTTAAATGAAGGGCGTTTTGAATTGGCTCACTTCCAGACTCTTTCCCACGAACGAGGGTGTCACCCATATCTATATGCTGGGTCCTACCCTATTTCTGATCTTCATCAATTATCTCCCGGGTGTTATCAGTTCCAAATTCGGCATTCATGCTGATGACACTACCATTTAATCCAATCTCAATAGCACAACCGTCGGATCTGACAAGGTAATGATGACAGCTGCCCGTGAAGAGGACGCCTAATTGATAAACTAGAGCAAGAAATAGCTTGTAAATTTGAACGCCTTTAAAACAAGACTGCTTTCTTTTAACCACCATAGAAAAGTCTTTCTTCCTGCCATCAACATGATTGACGCTAGACTCCAGAAAAGTAACACAATTTGCATTCTTGGTTTCACGTTTTCCACTGACACGAATCTATAGCTGCATCTACTACAAGGAAGGTTGGATCACTGAGTCATGAAAGAAAATTTGTCATGTCTGAATCCGTTTACGTGCATTGAATTCTTTTCGTGTGCCAGGTCCTTTCAGGAATTACGCGATCAGGGCTCTCCACCTCCCTCTGTCCACTGCATCCTTCAGCAAGTTTCTTCCTTCTGCTTCCCCCACCCAGACCATTTTCTGTCATCCACCTGTTCAAGCCCGTCAGGTATGTCAGGCACTGCTTTCTCTTGTCTCTCTTTTCCTGTATTAGACCCGTGAGTATCAGATTCTCCAGGCCCTCCTTCCTCATTATATGTCCCAGAAACTTCAGCTGCCTCTTCCTGATGTTAAGTATAAGCCTCCTCCTTGTTTGCATACTCTCTAAGACCTCTTCGTTGGAAACACGCTCGGCCCATAATATCCTTAGCATCCTTCTGTAGAACCACATCTTTGTCCCCTCGAGTCTCTTCTTCATCTTTAGGGAAATCGTCCAACATTCGCTGTCGTAAAGAAGAACAGATGCTACGTAACAGCTCAGTATTCTTTTCTTTGTTACCGAATAAATTCTCCTGTTTCGCAATACTCTTCCTAGCTCTGTCAAAACGTTACCCAGACATATAAAATTCCGCTTCTGCTTCATTCTAGTGTCCCCGACCTGCAAATCGCATTTCGCGCTCATACGTTTACCGATGACAATGCATTCTGTCTTCTTGTAGTTTATGCTTAGTCACTTCTTCTCACTCCGTCTCTAACTTCTGTAGGAGATTTTGTAATCCCTTTTCCGTGTCTGCTATCAGTACTGTGTCATCTGCGTATCTTACGTTGTTTAAGGTTTGGCCGCCAATGATAATCCTGGTAGGGTTTTTAATTCTCTCAGAATTGCCACGCTGTATAGGTTGAACAGGTTCGGTGAGAAGACGCATCGTTGCCTTATACCCCTTTCTAATTAGAGTGAGAATAGGGAGGCTTGTGGAAGTACAAAGGATGAAAGGGAATGCCACTAGTACGAAGGGGGTTACAGGGCGTGAAAGTGAAAGAGAAGACTGAGAATAGGGAGGATTGAGGAAAGGACAAAAGATGAAAGGGAATGCCACTAGTACACAGGAGGCGGGGAACAGGGAGTGAAAGTTAAATTGAAGACTGAGTATTGAGGAAGGACAAAGAATTAAAGGGAATGCAACTCGTATTGTATATTCACTGGACTCGTTCCCTATGCATGCTGTTAGCTTCCACTATAGGTTCTTGATTATTCTGATATCTTCACCGAATATATCGAGGTTTCTGAGCAGTTTCGTCAGATCCTTGTTTCGTACATTGTAGAAGACCTTTGCGTAGTCTATAAAACATAGGTACACGTCCATTTTTATCCAGTTTTCTGATAAGATTGTAAGCATGCATATCGTGTTCCTTGTTCCGGTGTCTTTAATGAACCCGCATTTTCTTTTCCCATCTCTGGCCTGATTATGTACCGTTGCAATATCTGGTCTGTTGTTCCTGCTGTACATTTCGAGATTCTTGACAAAATCCAAAGAAAGAATGGCTCCTAATGAAGCATCTTGATTTCAGCCACTTTCTCGCCGATGTGATGTGGATACCTTATCTTTTCTACAATTTTTTTTCATGTCAACTGTTCGGACAAGATTTTCTCCCCTGGAGCCCAGACTATGTGAATTTAAGCGTCCTATTAGATTGACATCTAGGTCCTAACCGTTTTCTGGTGAAATAGCTAAACCCAACCGCCAAATCTTCTACAATAGTTCCTTTTCTCGCACATCCCACCTGTAGAAATCACTCCCGGTTACTTGCTTCCCTGTTATCTACAATCTCCAGAAATTTAAATGCAAAATTAATCGCCATCGTCTGTCTCCTTGAATTCCGTTTATCTTCTGTTCATTCCACATTCCTCGCTAACTTCAGTCTTTTTCCTCGCTTTTCACTCCCTGTAAACCGCTGCGTACTAGTGGCACTCCCTTTCATCCTTTCTCCTTTCCTCGAATCTCCCTATTAACAGTCGTCTCATTCAATTTGACCCCATGTAACCCCCTGCACACAAGTGGCATTCCCTTACATTCTTTGTCCTTTCCTCAATCGTCCCTATTCTCGGTCTTCTCATTCACTTTCACTCCCTGTAACCCCCTGCGTACTAGTGGCATTCCCTTTCATCTTTTGTCCTTTCCTCAATCCTCCCTATTCTCAGTCTTCTCTTTCACTTTCACTCCCTGTAACCCCCTGCGTACTAGTGGCATTCCCTTTCATCTTTTGTCCTTTCCTCAATCCTCCCTATTCTCAGTCTTCTCTTTCACTTTCACTCCATGTAACCCCCTGCGTACTAGTGGCATTCCCTTTCATCTTTTGTCCTTTCCTCAATCCTCCCTATTCTCAGTCTTCTCTTTCACTTTCACTCCATGTAACCCCCTGCGTACTAGTGGCATTCCCTTTCATCTTTTGTCCTTTCCTCAATCCTCCCTATTCTCAGTCTTCTCTTTCACTTTCACTCCATGTAACCCCCTGCGTACTAGTGGCATTCCCTTTCATCTTTTGTCCTTTCCTCAATCCTCCCTATTCTCAGTCTTCTCTTTCACTTTCACTCCATGTAACCCCCTGCGTACTAGTGGCATTCCCTTTCATCTTTTGTCCTTTCCTCAATCCTCCCTATTCTCAGTCTTCTCTTTCACTTTCACTCCATGTAACCCCCTGCGTACTAGTGGCATTCCCTTTCATCTTTTGTCCTTTCCTCAATCCTCCCTATTCTCAGTCTTCTCTTTCACTTTCACTCCATGTAACCCCCTGCGTACTAGTGGCATTCCCTTTCATCTTTTGTCCTTTCCTCAATCCTCCCTATTCTCAGTCTTCTCTTTCACTTTCACTCCATGTAACCCCCTGCGTACTAGTGGCATTCCCTTTCATCTGTTGTCCTTTCCTCAATCCTCCCTATTCTCAGTCTTCTCTTTCACTTTCACTCCCTATAACCCCCTGCGTACTAGTGGCATTCCCGTTGATCTTTTGTCCTTTCCTCAATCCTCCCTATTCTCAGTTTTCTCTTTCACTTTCACTCCCTATAACCCCCTGCGTACTAGTGGCATTCCCGTTGATCTTTTGTCCTTTCCTCAATCCTCCCTATTCTCAGTCTTCTCTTTCACTTTCACTCCCTATAACCCCCTGCGTACTAGTGGCATTCCCGTTGATCTTTTGTCCTTTCCTCAATCCTCCCTATTCTCAGTTTTCTCTTTCACTTTCACTCCCTATAACCCCCTGCGTACTAGTGGCATTCCCGTTGATCTTTTGTCCTTTCCTCAATCCTCCCTATTCTCAGTCTTCTCTTTCACTTTCACTCCCTATAACCCCCTGCGTACTAGTGGCATTCCCGTTGATCTTTTGTCCTTTCCTCAATCCTCCCTATTCTCAGTTTTCTCTTTCACTTTCACTCCCTATAACCCCCTGCGTACTAGTGGCATTCCCGTTGATCTTTTGTCCTTTCCTCAATCCTCCCTATTCTCAGTCTTCTCTTTCACTTTCACTCCCTATAACCCCCTGCGTACTAGTGGCATTCCCGTTGATCTTTTGTCCTTTCCTCAATCCTCCCTATTCTCAGTCTTCTCTTTCACTTTCACTCCCTGTAACCCACCTGCATCCTAATGGCATTCCCTTTCATCTTCTGTCCGTTCCTCAATCCTCCCTATCTTCAGTCTTCTCTCTAGCTTTTCAATTTCTGTAACCCACTAACTACTACTGAATTTCTGCTTTGCTTCGGGGAAAGAAAATAATTTTTTTTTCGTTTTACCCTCTTCTGCCTAGCTGTATTCATTTTTTTTGCTTTATAGATACTTTTGTTTTTTATATTTTACAACGGTCAGATACCGGGAAAGGCCGCTAAATACTGGTTCCTTATAGTCAGAAACCTGATGTCTGTGTCAATGGCGTTGGCATGAATTGTTAGGAAAAGAGAAATAGAAAAAGAAGAAAAAGGATAAAATGAAAATTGGAGCGTGATTGAACGTTAGAGAGACTAATGTTTTGAGTCGATAAGATAAGATAATTAAATGTGACGATACTTTGTTCTTACGTCAGCTGGAAGCCAACCAGAAACTCATGACAATGTTTAATCAATGATTGCAACCGGACAAATATATCATTACATTTACCGAATATTCTATTATCCGTTGGAGCATATACGTCTTCTCTAAGTGAGATTTTTCAAATGGAATTAATGCAAAAAAATAAAAAATAAATAAATGACCATCGTCAATATTGCTTTTTGCTGAATACTGAAGTCGTGTTGATGTCAATAATTGTGGGTTAGACACTTTAAATATAACCTTTTAGTTTAAAAAACACTGAATACTTTTTTCGTTTTCAAAATGGCTGAAAATTGATGAATCGTTTCTCTTATATTAAGGACGCTTTTAACTTAGATTGGAAGGATTAACAAGCAATAATGTTCCTGAGAAGCAGGCGGTCTTTTTATATTTGCTGGAATTAGACAAATACAACTAAAGAAAATTGGGTCAATGTATGCCAAAAAAAAAAGGAAAAAAAACACCTCATGCACTACACCTGCGATTAATTCAGTTACTTACTTCAATGGATATTTTCATATGAATATGATGTATGAATTAAATTCAGTATCACGCAGTATACCTTACACTCTTGCATTTATTAAAAAAATATTGGCGTATACGTGTCACTTATAAAAGCAATCCACAATACACCTGATTTTTACCTGTCAACGAGACTTGGGATAAACAACGCAGAGAGGATAGCTACCGACTCCCAACTAACGAGGTTAACTTCAGAATGTACACGTGAAGGAAACAGTATTGACCCGATTAATGTAAAGATTTCTAAATCAAGGTTAAACACCATCTATGCCTACTCTTTCAACCTATGCACCTATGTCTACTCCCTCTCTATGGAAATATGTCTACTTGTTTGTCCCCAGTGAAAATTATCAATGCCAACGATTTTATTCGAGTAACTGCCATTTTTACTCTAGTGTAAACTTTATCCATGTCAACCTGTTTGAATAGAGTGTAAAACGGGCCTATGTCTAACTTTCTTACTCTTGTGTTAGCCGGACCTAAGACTATCTTTTTAACTCTAGTGTCAACTTAATCTATATCAATTTAGATTTAATATCTATCCCGACAGACAGACGCGCGATCGAATACACACACACACACACACACACACACACACACACACACATATATACATACATATATATATA
>OZ038496.1:10590534-10600534 GCA_964036315.1 Acanthosepion esculentum
ATATATATATATATATATATATATAGGTAACTATACTCGTGTCGAAAAACCTTCGAATTCTTGATTTACCAATAGCCAAATCAATCTCGAAGGGAAAAAAAGGTTTTAAAAAAGAAAGAGCCAGGAACATGAAAGTCTGTCGAAAATAATCGCACAGATACAGGTTCAAGGCCCAAAGAAAAAAAAACGATACGAGTAAACAACTTACTAAAGAGCTCGATACAAACGTAGAGCAAACCTAGTCAAACCTAATGAGCCAGACCAACCTACCAAGGTTTCACTTAGACGATCTGTCTAAGTGAAACCTTGGTAGGTTTGTCTGGCTCATTAGGTTTGATATATATATATATATATATATATATATATATATATATATATATATATATATATATATATATATATATATATGGTGGAATCTCCCCGTATGAGTGTCAAGCAGCTCACTTCATAGGAACTGACAGCCCAGACACCTGCACATATGATTTGATTATAGTAGTGAAGGCTTTGAACAGAACCAACTAAACTTTGTCAAGGACCAAATACAGAGACCTGGTGCACTAAGTGCCACAAGATCCCCAAACGAGCCACAGCTAGTCTTGAATTCAGCGTTGTCCTACTACTAGAACAGTTTCCATCCAAGGATAGAGAACACACTCTGTTCTGCTATTTACCCATAGCTGTAGGGAGAAGATTAATACTTTTACCAAGGATATTAGCAGTTGAGTGAATGCAAAGGATTCGACTGTTTTCCGAGTCGCTATCCACTAGTTCACCGAGCCTCCCATATATATATATTCATTAAAAACGGCTGTCAAGGTGCTTTTATTTAGTTTTTTATATCCTCTGAAAAGAAAAACTTTATTAGATCGCACGAAAAATTATATAAAAAACTAAATAAAAGCACCTTGTCAACCGTTTTTAATGAAATGTGCATGAAAGAAGGATTGCTGCCTAAATACACAAATATATATATATATATATATATATATATATATATATATATATATATATATATATATATGTATGGGGGGTGAGTGTGTGTGTGAGAGAGAGAGAGAGAGTTTGTGCCCGTGAATGTAGTGAAATCTCGTCGCCACAAAGAAAAGCTTCGCCAAAATTATCAGGTGAATTATGATTACATTTTGCGAAGCGAATCCAAATACACACACGTTTATATATATATATATATATATATATATATATATATATATATATATATATATGTGTGTGTGTGTGTGTGTGTGTGTGTGTGTGTGCGTGTGTGTGTGTGTGTGCGTGTGTGTGTGTGTTTGCACGTTTTGTCAGGGTTTTGTGTCTATCTGTGTGTCTCATTATATATGAATATGACATGTGAACTTGGATGTTCGTTCAAGTGTGCAGTACGTATACGGAGTATTAATATGTGTCTAAGCGTGTATACTAATTTCTGTCTAGTCAAATTCTTCCATCTATATCTATTCTCTGCCTACGCCAGTCTGTGTGTTTGTGTTCGGAGTATAGAATTATCAGGCCTGATTAATCATAATGTCAGCCACACGTTAAGCGTATCAAAATAAATCTCTAGATTGCGTGACTCTTTTAACTTTCTCTCATTTGATTCACCAAAATGTCCGACGACTGTATCAACAGAAAGAACACATTTATTTGCACAGGCACATTGGACTCTCATCTACAGCTTTTCTCTATTGGACTCAACTATCGATCTTTCTGATCGTTCTCAATCAGTTAATCGATCAAACTGCATCGTTCTCTTCATACCTGTTAATATCCATATATGTATAATATGGGTTGTTCATCTATCTATCTATCTATCTATCTATCTATCTATATATATATATATATATATATATATATATATATATATATATATATATATCACTTTATCTATCTATCTCAATCACTTTTAATCTATCTATCTATCTATCTATCTATCTATATATATATATATATATATATAGATAGATAGATAGATAGAGATAGATAGATAGATAGATAAATAGATAGATAGATAGATAGATAGATAGATAGATATAGACATAATTGAAACACATGTTAAATTCAAAGAAAATTTATTTAATATGGAGTTGGTCCTCACATACAGCTTTAATACGTCTAGAAATGGAATCATACAGTTTCCTGACTTCATTCAGAGGAATTTGCAGCTATTCTTCCAGCTCCAGCTCTTTAAGACACGACTTCTTGCTCCAAAATGCACCACACATGTTCAATAATATTGATATCTGGAGATTGGTGAGGCCACTCCATGTGTTCTAGCTCACTTACATGCTCTTCATACCAATTCTTAACCACTCAAGCGGTATGTATTGGAGCATTATCGTCTTGGAAGATGCAGTCACCACCAGGGAATAAAGTCTGAGCCATTGGATGAACAACAATCACCCAAAATGTTCAGGTAATCTTTGCTGTTGATTCTACCATGCAGTGCAAGTATTGGACATTTCCATCATATAGCGGCCCAAACTATCACTGATCCACCACCATGCTTCACTGTTGGCAGTCAGGGTTGTAAGCTTCTTTGGGCTGCCTCCACACATAAACTCGCCCTGAAAGTTGAGAAAAGAGAAAAAATGGATCCGTCTGAGAATATGATTTGCTTCCATTGGTCTGCAAACCAGGCATTGTAATCTCTGCACCACTTCAACCACTTCTGAATGTTGCGAGTGGAGAGAAGAGATTTCCTTACGGCGCCCTTTCCATGATACGCAGACTCATGGAGCTCACGACGAACAGTTTTAGTAGAAATTGGACTATCCAGATGTTTATTCAACTGAGCAGTCACTTTGGCCGCAGTAGGCTGATGATTTTTTGCCCCATTGCGTTTCAGTGCATGTCGGTCTTTGTCAGTAAGTTTGCGAGTCCGTTCCGAATTGTTACGGTTGCTAGAGGTTTTGCCCTGTTTCTCGAATCGCGTCAAATATGGTAGCTCTTGAAAAACCAAACAGTTCAGCAACCTTAGTGATCGAGGCTCCTGTGTTGCGAGCTCCAACAATTTGCTCTTTTTCGAACTCAGAAAGGTCATGCATTTAGCTTAAATTTTACTAAATTCTAAAAATAAATAATACAATTGTAGTAAATTAGATAAATAAACGTATTTACAATAGATATAATCTGAAATTACGAAGTTTTAGTTAAAGTTCTTGATATAATAGGTCTTTGAAATATAGGAGTGCAATTTGCACCTGTTCGAATTATTTTGTCCAACACCTGGATATATGTCATACTTTATTCCCAGAGAGAGAGAGAGAGAGAGAGAGAGAGATGGAATGTATGTATTCATTTATGTATTTATGTAAGGTGTTATGCATGCATTTAATTATGTATCAATTTTAAAATCATATATATATATATATTCATCTATTTATATTCAATCTGTTTCTATCTATCTATCTATCTATCTATCTATCTATCTATCTATCTATCTATCTATCTATCTATCCCGCTCTGTCCATTATCTATCTATCTATCTATCTATCTATCTATCAACTCTAACTCTAATTCTCTCTAACTGCAATATTCTCCCTCTCCCTGTCTTACTCAGATTGTTTATCCATCTGTCTGTCACTCTGCTTTACATCTTCACGTCGTTTTCACTGCAAATGTCAGCAAAATGAGATTGCCATTTGCGGAAAGCGGATATTTTGGAATGGAATCAGGTATTTTGCCGACTCTCACCGCCGTCGAAGGTTCAGCGAATGATACCGGAAGGAATATTGATTGGTTATTGAAGAAAATTCTCCGCCAAGATTTTTCATCTTTTTTTTTTTTTTTTGTGGGCTAATGCCAAATCTTCAATAAAATTAGCTTAGAAATAGCTCTACACCTGACTCGATACACACACACACACACACACACACACACACACACACACACACACACACACATATATATATATATATATATATATATATATATATATATATATGAAATATCGGAACTATGAACGGCGCACAGATATTATCCCGAACCGACCTATTTTCCAAATTCCGAACAAACAACCAAACATCTTATTATCTTATGTGAGAATCTTTAACTGAACTCTCTGAGATGAAAGAATGTCTATCTATCTATCTATATATATATATATATATATATATATATATATATATATATATATATATATATATATATATAGATATTAGTCATCCACAGACTGACTGTTTCGCTGTTTCACAGCTCATCAGTGTGGCTAGATGTCCGGTTGCCTCTAGCTAGGATCGAAACCCGACTGAATTGGCGTCAGTCGGAACTTCTGCCACTAAGCCGTCGACAGGGATGAAGGTTAATTTTAGCGTATTTATTTTTAGATTTAGATAAACACACAGTGACTGACAGTGACTCAAATCTGTGTGTGTGTGTATGTCTGTGTGTGTATGTCTGTGTGTGTGTATCAGTACCTTGAATAAGTTCTCGCTCATTTTTCATGAAGTCATGTTTTATTTACAATATTTAGAAAGTACCATGTCACTGAAAGTGTTTTCCATCGTTAGCCACTACTTTTTCCCATCTTCCTGGCAGCATTTGAATCTTACGTCGGAAAACGACACGTCTAATGAGGCTAACTTCAAGTCGACACATTTTTTTAGCATCTTCATAGGTGTTGTGGACCTCTCGCCTTTTTATACAAGATGGACTCGTCTAAACTATACTTATTCTGACAGAGTGAAGATACCTTGTGTACACCGGGTGTTCACAAAGAGATACGTTGAGATAAGTGTGAGATACGTAGAGTCCACAGAGAGAGATAATTACGGCTTCACTTACAGAGACTTGTACATATACTTTCTACTAACCTGTATTCCTGGACTACTAATCTTCATTTCAAGTTTGTATTCTTACGTTCAATACATTTATTTTCCTATTTCAATTACTGGTGTTGTTTATTTATTTGTGCAGGATTCCATCCCCGGAATCCACAACAACTTGGTGACGAGGACTTCGGACCCACACGGAAAGAAAAAAAAAATTATCTCACCACCACAACAACTTGGCGACGAGGATTTGCACTTCTGGGGAACTCATGAAAAAAATGCCGTTGCTAGAGTCCACAATGACTGGGCGACAAAGATTTACGAGGATTTTACGTAACCAACGTGATTAAAAGTTACTTCTTCAATATACGAAAAATCGAGGTTTTCGTAAGACTCTTATCATGGAGTATTTTAAAAGTATTTTGGTAGAACTTGTAAAATACCAAAAGGAACAGCAACTACCACTCCAAGAAATACAGTTCGAATTTCAGAAGGAAAATCAAGAAAGACAAATGCATCTCCAGGAATTAATATTAAAGGAACGGGTAACACACAACAAAAGAATATCGAAAAAGAGGCGATTTTTTCTCAAGACACAGCATGGAACACAATAGAAACATATAAATACTCTCTAGAAGATGATAAAAATTTCGGGGAGTATTACAGACGTCATGAAGACCTTTTCAACATTGATTGTCAAAAATGGACGGAAGCTACGTTTATTACTCAGGAAATTTGTGAAATATATTGAAAACTTGATATTTGACGAGGCTGTTACATGCCTTACGGGGCTCTTCAGTCCAAAGACTTCACTTTTTCACAAAAGGTTGAAATGTCTCAACCTCGTAAAAAGTGAAAATGAGGACTACTCCACGTTCGCTGCAATCGTGAACAAACATTGCGATGACTTTAAGTTGGCAGAATTGACTCCAGACAATGTTAAGTGTCTGATTTTCGTACAGGGATTAGTCTCAACCAAGGACAGTGAAATGCCGAAAAGAATGCTCGAAGCTTCAAAACGAGCCTGGATTAACGCTACAAAAATTGTCAGAAGACTGCCAAAAATGCTTGAGCATAAAAAGTGACTCTAAGGATATCGAGGAATCGGGAGTAGCACACATACGTAAGTTGCACAAAAGTTTACGATTTTCACCCCCGGAAGAAAAAGATTTCATGATAAAGGAAAAATTACAAGGTATAAGGCGATTAATGACAGAGATCAAAGCAAATTTAAGACCCCCCCTCCACTGCATGTTACAGATGTGGTGGATTACTGTCGATTCAAATACAAGAACTGTTTAGCTTGTGGAAAAATGGGACATAAGGTATCGCAATACAGAAACAAAAAACACACTAGTAGGGTAAGAACTACTTCCATCCCCGGAATCCAACAATGAGAATGAAAACACTGCTCACCCAAGCGATGTGATATCGATCGGAACAAGTGATAATCGGACGGGGCAATCCCTGGTGAATAGGATGGGTGTGGTAAGACTTCCCATTTATCCGTTTCCAAATAGGTTTTCACCCGTTTTACAACATGTGGTCTAGCGTTGTCATGTAGCAAAATCACTTTCTCGTGTCTCTGCTCGTATAGCGGCTATTTTTTCTTCAATGCTCTGCTTAAACGCATCAATTTTAGTCAATAATGGTCTCTCGTGATAGTTTCCGTCGGTTTGAGCAGCTCATAATAATAAAAAAAAAACAGCGGATCCTATCAAATGCAGAGCAGAATCTTCGAACCATGGATATTCAGCTTTGCCGGCGATGAAAATGCATGGCCGGTCTTACCCCACGCTGCTACGCTTAGCATTATCATAGTGTATCCACTTTTCATCGCCAGTCATGATAAGATGCAAAAACCTTTCCTTTTCTGCAGTTGAACCAGCTGTTCACACGTGACAAGATGCCGTTCGACGTCTCTCGGCTTCAACTCGTATGGCACCAAATGTCATTGCTTTTGAAGCATTTCTAATGCTTTCAAACGTTTTGAAACTGTTTTATAATCAACTCCTAATGATTCTACAAGTTCAGGTTGCGCCCGACATGACTCTTCAAGAAGTCATGCCTCCTATTCATTGTCTTCATTTTTTTCGGCGCGCCAGAACGTTCTTTATCTTCAATGTCAAAACTATAATTTTTGAAGCGTCTAAACCAATCTCTGCATCTTCTTTCCGACAGAGCATGGTCGCCGTAAGTCTCAAAGAGAATTCTGTATCCTTCAGCTGCTGATTTATTTTTTACTAAACTTGTGTAGTAAATTTCTCCGTAAAAAAACACTTTCTTTGGCACGAAATCAGACATGTTTAACGGTATGAAAGACACAGTTTTTTACACTTCGCTGAAATGACATACACTGGATTTCAAGCTTGCTTATAGTATTTCCTACAATCTGAAACTACACGCACACAGTTCTGAGACTGTCATCTGTTGGAAAACAGCGAGAACTTATTCAAGGTCCTAATACATATGGCCGACTCTCGAAATATTTAGCGCGCTCTGATACACGCTTCCTCTATCTTATAATGTTCACGCATCTGAATATATATATATATATATATATATATATATATATATATATATATATATATATATATATATATATATATATATATATATATATATATATATATATATATATATATATATATATATATATATATATATATATATATATATATATATATATATATATATATCTTAATATATGTATTTACTTATATATGTTGTTCACGTGGTCGAGTGGTTAGAACGGTTGTTTTCTGACCATGCGACCCGAGTTCTAATCTCACTATGGTCGGTTAGTTAGGAAGGAGACTTCCTGATGTTATCGGTCTGAAGTGGAAAATGCCCGAAAAAATACTCCTCGTTGACCCAAGACTTCTGAGTGAAATTCGGTAGATGAACCCCTGGAGACATCGATGTCTTTCCTAGCATGAAGTTACAAGTCATCGTGAACGAGGGGTTAAGCGTACTGTCGTTGTTCATATTGCTGATCAAGCTAGATAACGCACTGTAACTAAGACCTGTTCAGCATAGTTGCAGTATAAACCATATTTGGTCTTTGTGGGTGTTGCATAAACACAAATGCGCCTGACAAGGCGTCTGCAATAGGGATTGGGTAGTCGCCCTAGTAGACGGTTGTTCCCGAATTAAAATTATTAATACCTATATGTCTGTACCTATATGTTGTTATAACTCTCTCTTAGTCTCATTCTTCCCTTCTTTATTCTTTCTTTCTTTCTTTCTATTTATCTATCTATCTATCTATCTGTTTATCTATCTATCTCTATATTTATCTATCTATTTATTTATCTATCTGTTAATGCATTTCATTATTTTTCTAAGTCTGTCCATGTAATTAGCTAAGTATTTTCATGTGTATTCTAGGCTGGGATATTTGAATATCAGGCGTTGAACTGCTTCTTTTCTTAAATATCTCTTTCTACCTATTTCCCTTAATCAGTTCATCCCCCACTTTCAGCCTCTTCCTTCTCTCTCTCTCTCTCTCTCTCTCTCTCTCTCTCTCTCTCTCTCTCTCTCTCTCTCTCTCTGAATCTGTTCATGTTTGTCTTTATCTCTACAGGGTGCGATAGGTAAATTGTCGCCATTTTTTTATTTCTAATTTCGCGCATGCACTCTGTGAGATAAAGAGCACCATGACGCCATTCACTCCGCCAGAAATTTGGAAACGGCATTCTGTACTGCTTGGCATTCGCGCCGGATGCTCCAATACGCACATTACAGAGTATTTGGCTTCTTAAAATGAGAGCAGTGTAGAGTATTCGGAAAGACTTGAATGTTATGTTATTAATCGCCAAGGTGTTTGGAGTGATCACTAGAGATGGCGACACTATGCATCTCCCCACATGGCCTCAGACTCGACACGGAAACCGGCATCATGTGCCTTGAGGAAGTAGTGCTGCCCTGGATCAAGAGGGCGTCTGCTGGAAGACTCTATGCCTGGCAACAAGACTCTGTAGCATGAAACACAAGCAGCAGAAATTTGTCATGGTCGTCAGACAATTTCTGCGATCAAATCATCGTACAAATGTGGCTATAAAAAACCCCAGGCTGCAACGTCCTTGAATATTATTTATGGAACGCAAATGAACAACAGTCCATTAAAACACCTTGCAATGCGAAAGATGAACTAAAGACGAGGATTATTGACAGCATTCATCAACTTAAACTAGGCGAAGGTCCAGAAGAGATGCAGGAGATTCCGAATTCGTCTGGGGGCCGTTATTGATGCCAATGCTGATTTTATTAAATGAATTTATTTTTAGTATTTCAAGATATGATTTGTAATTTTGGTAAATATATCTGTTAAAATAAGATGTAAATGTTATTTTCATATTTGCGTCATTTATACGACAATTTATCCATCGCAGGGTCTATCTCTATTAGTTAATCTCACTCTATCTCTCTTTCATTATATTCATATCTATCTATCTATCTATCTATCTATCTATCTATCTATCTATCTATCAAGCGGGTTAGCTAGCTAGCTAGCTATTTTAGCCTGTTCATATGTATGCATGTATGTAACTATTTTAGTCTGTCCATATCTATCTATCTATCTATCTATCTATCTATCTATCTATCTCAGCCTGTTCATTATCTATCTATCTATCTATCTATCTATATTAGACTTTTTATTATCTATCTATCTCAGCCTGTTCATTATCTATCTATCTATCTATCTATATATCTATCTATCTATCTATCTATCTATCTATCTATCTATCCAGCGGGTTAGGTAGTTAGCTATTTTAGTCTGTTCATATGTCTGTATATATGTTTCTATGTATGTATCTATTTTAATCTATTTATATCTATCTATCTATCTATCTATCTATCTATATATATATATATATATATATATATATATATATATATATATATATATATATATATATATATCTTCACCTGTTTCCCTCTCTCTCTATCGATCTATCTTAACCCTTTTCTATCTATCTATCTATCTATCTATCTATCTATCTATCAAGCAGGTTTCCTGGTTCATATGTCTGTATATATGTTTGTATGTATGTATGTATCTATCTATCTATCTATCTATCTATCTATCTATCTATCTATCTATCTCAATCACTTCTAATCTATCTATCTATCTATGTCTCTCTCTCTCTCTATCTATATATCTATCTAAGTCTTTATCTTGCTGTCAGTTCATATATTTCTGGTATTTAATCTTTTTTAAAAGATTT
>OZ038496.1:10605534-10625534 GCA_964036315.1 Acanthosepion esculentum
ACGTTGTTGGTGATATTAATAGTTTGTTTTTGTTTTCTTTTTTCATTTTGAATAGTTTAACCCATTTCTTTTTTCAACATGAATATTTTGATAATCTCATATTAAGCTCCTTCAGCAACTTGGCGAGTAATGGAGATAAAAGCAGAGATATAAATCGCTTATTTCAAAGTTTTATAATTTTATTCAGCGCCATAACACAATTAAATGTTTCCTTCGTTTTCTTTTCATATTTCTTTTATCCAAATGAGATACTGGCCAAGTTTTCATAATTACCTTTTCACGCCTAATATGCTTGGGTATTTTTTTATCGTTTAAAATAAGCTGATTAGTTTGTAGAGCTAACAGTTTTATCTTTTTTGAAATAAATATAAACCTGTTTCAGGCTCATAGAGCACATGTCTTTCATAAATTTCAGCCATTTTTTTAAATATCCATTGAAGTTTTCACGACATACTTTCCTTTTATATTTTATGTACAGTGTCCCTTAAGAACTTAATAACGTCTTCCCCTTTCCTATGCTATATAGCTCTTAGCAATCTTTTTTTCTTATTGCCACCCGTTCACACATCGTTCTGCTATTCATTCTCAGAAGATCCTTAGGTTTCTTCTAATTCTTGATGCGCCGTGTTCCCTGAAGACGTAGACGATCATGGCTCTCCACAACTACCTCTGCTTTGTAGCCCTTAATACATTTTGTCTTTTTGCTATATACCTTAAACTCTGTTCCATCCCCCATTTGCTCAAGCTCATCAAGTATGTTATGGTTGTTTTTCTCTGTTTCTCTCACCATAATCTGCCCTGTGAGTATCAAATTTTCCAAGCTCTCTTTCCTCATGATATAACCTGGAATTTTCAACGGTCTTTTTTCTGATGTTAACTATAAATTTCCTTTTTGTTTCCATTTTCTCTAAAACTTTAATCACATAATCAGTCCATGTAATCCTCAGCATCCTTCTGTAGAACCACATTACTGCTGCATAACTACATGCATAAATAAATACATTCCATAACAGATTTCTCTCTCTCTCTCTCTCTCTCTCTCTCTCTCTATATATATATATATATATATATATATATATATATATATACATATATATATATATATATATATATATATATATATATATATATAGGTGACTATACTCGTGTCAAAAAACCTTCGAATTCTTGATTTACCAATAGCCAAATCAATCACGAAGGGGAAAAAAAGGTTTTAAAAAGAAAGAGCCAGGAACATGAAAGTCTGTCGAAAATAATCGCACAGATACAGGTTCAAGGCTCAAAGAAAAAACCCCGATATGAGTAAACAACTACCTAAAGAGCTCGATACAAACGTAGAGCAAACCTAATCAAACCTAATGAGCAAGCCAAACCTACCAAGGTTTCACTTAGGCAGATCGTCAGGGTCAGCTGACGATCTGCCTAAGTGAAACCTTGGTAGGTTTTTCTAGCTCATTAGGTTTGACTATACATATATATATATATATTTGTGTGTGTGTGTGTGTGTGTATGTATGTATGTATATATACATACATATTTTTGGTGTCTTAATACTATGCTTAGTTTTAGGAAGGCACCTTTTTTATACCAATGCATCGTCGGATTTCAGTGTCGAACTTCGCGTTCTCTGTTAAAAGATTTCCTAGACTTTTATATTTTTGTAATTGTTTGATATTGGTTTCTCCGATTTTCAATTTTCGTTTGTGGCTCACACTTTTGCTTGCAGTTGATGTTTTATCCTTTCTTCTAACCTTAGATACCTTCTGCAGGAGTTTCATCGATTTGTTTCCGTGTCTTCTATCACCAGTGTTATCTGTAAATCTTATGTTGATAAGAATATTGCCGTCGGCCATGAATCCTGATAGGACTCGATGTTTAGGGCGAATAAGTCTTTTGAAATGACACAATCTTGTTTTTCACCGCGTTCTTTTTTTGTATATCCGCTGAACTCTTTTCCTATTCGTGTGCAGGAGGTTTGCTGCCAGTATAGGTTTCTGATTATTCTAATACCATTCCCAAATAGAGGGTATTCCAAAAGTCTTGGGCAAACTTTGGCATTGAATATCTTGAAAACTATTAAGGATATAAAAACGCGCCTGACATATTCTGAAAGAATTTAATCTCAAGTTTTACATGAAATGCTCAAAGATCATATTTATATTATTCTATATTACATTAATATTTTATATATGCGTATTATATATAGTGTTTCATAAAGTCTTGGGCACCTTTTGGCATTAAATATCTCGAAAACTATTAAGGATATTGTTGTGAGACCGATACTTCCCTACATCATGGACTCTCCCAGTACTATATTATTATGTGTATCAGAGGAGTAGCACCAGTAATGCGCAGCCGCGTACGATACCAATATCGGACACCACTGGATAGTAAGCTTTGCTTACACTATTCTTTGTAACTTTTCTGTTTAATATATATTTTTTAACTCTACCCCGTTTTCCGTGTTTTCCTTCCGTGGCCCCTACTTCGGGTCCACATCAGTGGCGACAGAGGATTCGAGACACGCACCCACACCGAAACGCCAAAGCCCCAGTCCCACATCAGTGGCGACAGAGGACTCGTTTAACACCACTGGTTCCCACATTGAACTAGAATTGGAGCTGGCATTAATACATCAGCGAACGAAACGCAATAACGAGCAACCAAGTATCGAGAACGACTGCTTACAAAAAACCCAGCTTGTGCACAAAACAAACTGACAAACCCAAGAGCTCTAAGTTCTACGGTTGACTCAAGTTCGAAAAAACTATTCACCAAGTCGCGCATTTAGCAAAGTGTTAAACATTTTTTATGAAATTGATTTGAATTCCTACAAAAATTCACGACGAGCTGGTTTATCAGTGTCCTGCAACTGTTGGGTTAACTGTAGCTTGTAAGGGGTCATGTGCAGTTGACTTTTTAAGATACACCAAACTGTTGTTTTAGAAAGCTGAAGTTCCTTACTGGCTCTTCTGATCGATTTACGGGGCCTCCGCTCGAAGACAGCTCGAACTCGTTCAACTGTATCATCTGAAGTTGAGGGGCGTCCTGTTCTCTCACCTGGGCACAAACACCCATCCTTCATGAATTTACCATGCTATCTCAATATGGACTTCCTTTCTGGTGCCTCTTTTCGGAATCTCTGTGCGAAATGCACGTTGAACAATTGTCCATGATTCAGTTTTTGGCAAATTCAAGGGCACAAAACGCCTTTTCTGGTTCAGTGAACGCCATTACTGGATCTGAAAAAATATGAAAAAATCATTAGCATTGCAAAAAACTTAATGAATGTAGCTTTCAAATGGTACCAGTTTCATCTTACTACCCTTCACAGTTCAGCAGATATGAGGACTTGAAATCTGCCCAAGACTTCTGGAACACACTCTATATCAAGGTTACTGAGCAGTTCCAACAAAACTTTGCGTCACAATTTATCGAACGCCTTTGCGTAATCTATAAAACACAGCTACACATTCTTCTGCACTTGTATTGCTGTTTCTGATAACATTCTAAGCATAAATATTTCGCTGCTTGTCCCAGTGTCTTTGAAAAACACGCAATGTTTCTGTCCTATTTCCGGTCTGATTCTTCTGCGCAATGTTTGTTTCTAACCTCACCTCCTCCTCCTTCTCCTCCTCCTCCTCCTTCTTCTTATACTACTACTACTACTACTAATTCCTCTTCTTCTAAGTGAGTTACTCTTCAGGGCGTGGGCCATCATATCCCTCGACAAACTCCTATCGCTCTTAGGCCGCGACAGACCAAGACTCCCACTTTACCCCCGTGTCACTGCCCATTTACACAAGCTCGTCAGTTAGCTGCCCAAATGCTTTCCCTATCTCTTGCCCTATGCGGGTCAAGTTCTCCAAACACTCTTTCCTCATTATGTGTCCAAGATATCTCAGCAGCTTCTTTCTAATTCTGGGTATGTTTTTTAGATACCATAAAACTTATTCATTGAATACGCGAAATTTCTAAACAATTCTCAGTATCCTTCCGTTGAACCACATTTCTGCCGCCTTCACATATGGAACATATTGTCCAGCATTCACAGCAATGCACGAGGATTGAGGCTTTCAACAGACATTTATTGTTTCTAATGAAATAAGTCGTTAAATTTCTACAAGGACTTTTCATCTCATTCGCTCAATGATTCCTTATCTTGTCTTTTGTCCTCATTTATTTGGGCCCGTTACCATTACATCTGAATTCTTCAGTCATTTTACACAATGTAAACATCCGTCCACTTTGGGTTCTTTTGTCACGCTCAGGCGAAAATGTTTATTTCGTCTACAGCAGTATCCTCTACTTGTAGGGACGCAAATTGCGATTAACACCCTTTGGATGAGAAGTCACAACTGCCAGCTGGTGGCCGGAAAATGACCTCAGTTTATTCATTTTAGAACGTCAGTTGCTATGTAGGCCGCTATTAAGACGGACGTCTCAAGTCCATGGTAGTAACGCATACAGAAGTAACCACATAGACTCAGAAAAAAACATAAAGGACAACACCGAACTGCTAATTTTCCAGTTGGAAAATATTACAAGTAATACACACTCTCTCTCTCTTTGTCCCTCTCATTGCTTGTTGCATACATTTGTTATAGTTTCTCTATGCGGGACAAATTTGAAATAAGTGTGTATATATCGATATAACATGTCTCTTTCAGAATAACTCATGTATATTATTGCTTTCTTTCAGATATTCTGTCCCATCTGGGTATTAAAACATTACTATATCACGGATATTGCTATACTTAAAATGGCAAATTTCAAACTAGTAATAGTATTTCTTGTATAGAACCCGATTATACTTATTAAGTTGGCACTGAGGTCTGGTGTTTTTCCGATGGAATTTGCATGAGGCCAATCTATACACTTAGATGGTGTCTTTCCACGAAAAGTCTGAAGCTTATCAAATGCGCCACTTACATGATTAAGGGACTCTTAACTACAGGGTCGTGATCAATACAGCAGAAAGACGAAATTTACTACCATAAAGATAAGAACGGGTCAGTAATTTACATATTAATGGTAGATGACATCCATTTAGAATTAACAGTCAAGGGAAGTTTTTATTTTATCGTTTCACCGCAAGCACGACGATAAAACCACTAAAACACAAGGAGTTACTAAGTATAAAATAATATGGGAAAAAAGAAATACATTAAAAGAAAAGGAATTAAAAAGACAGTAGATAACGATTGGCATTGTATTAATATTTTTTAATCTTAAAGTTGGATGAAAATCATGAATACAGAAGCATGAAGTAGAAAGAAAGAGACACTTAGCGGAGAACTTAAAGTTACATTTCGGCATTTCAACTCTAAAATTTGGGCCCTGTCACTGGATCTTACTAACGCATTTATACACTAAAGATGGGGACAATAGTCCAAATCATGTAAATAATATACATAATAAATTTCCAGAAATACAGACAGATACTGAAAGGGCGAAACGTTGTAATAAATATGGCGACAAAGATGAGGACAATAGTCCGAATAATGTAAATAGTTTACATAATACCTAATCTCAGAAATATAGACAGATACTGAATGGCCAAAATGTTGTAATAAATATGGCGACAAAGATGAGGACAATAGTCCGAATAATGTAAACAGTGTACATAATACCTCATCTCAGAAATATAGACAGATACTGAAAGGTCGAAACGTTGTAATAAATATGGCAACAAAGATGAGGACAATAGTCAGAATAATGTAAATAGTGTATATAATACATCATCACAGAATATTATACAGATACGGAAAGGCCAAAACGTTGTAATAAATATGGCGAAAAAGATGACACAATAGTCCAAATAATGTAAATAGTGTACATGAAACCTCATCTCAGAAATATAGACACATACCGTGAAACTATGCCGAGAAATGACATAATAAATTATATTAGAGCCCTGGGGTATTTATTGAATCACATTTGGACAAATAACATTGAAGATTCTTAGTTGGATTTATTAAAGTTCTCTAAATATATTACAGGAACTCCAGATCATATGTGGCAGCAATATTCAAAGCATTGGCGAATGGCAGACATTAATATATAAGATATATTCTGGAGAGAAAATTTATCTAGCACAGCACAATTAATTAACTTTCCTTAGCAGCAGACCTAGCAATCGATTCAATATAATCTTTAAACTTCATGTTTCCAGACAACGTTAGCCCGAGAAGTCGCAATGACACACTTTACTGGATGTTAGCATTAGACATGCTGATGAAATCCAGAAAAAGGGCCTCTGAGTTGTTGTTATTTTATAGGCTACACAAAAGTATTTGATAAGAGACGAAGATCTATATGAACCACTAAGAAAGGATATTTCTTTAGGAATGATATTAAAATACTCCATTTATATTTTTATTTTCTTAAAATCAGCAAACTGTATACCGAAAAAAAAAATTGAGTAAAAATGCAATCGTAGAAAGGGATGTGAGACAAGAGTGCACCGTCTTACCGGATTTATTTGACTCATACAAAGAAACGAACATAACTTCGAAGATGTATCAGTATTTATTCTTAGCAGGAGTTATCTTGTTTTCAATAGATACCCAATATCAATGTGTTGATAGCAGACACAGAAAGAACTTTGCAAGATTTCTTAGACAATGTAATTGAGGAAAGCGAGAAGAAAGGACTAATGATGATTCGGAAGAAGAGAGGGGTCAACAGCATGTGTATGATTCATGTAGGTCCGGCGGTTTGATTCGCGTGACAGCCACATCTCTGTGCCGATACTCGCTGATAACCGGCAAGATTCGACGATTCGATTGACGCTACTCCAGTATTAACTGTTCGGCGCACCCAGCTGTTCTTTGTTGTTTGCCTCGATCTATATCTCTTACAGTCATCTTCGTTTTCCCACTTTAGTTCACCATACAGGTCGATTTTGAGGTTCTCGTGAGTCCTCCACCTTAGTCTCGATGCTGCTAGCAGAGCTTCTACACGTGGCATGTTGGCCCTGGCAACGACATCAGTGGTAGGGACATTGTCTTTACAGGAGTTATGCAGGGTGTAGCGCAAATGGCGGTAAGGCAAACTTGTCAAGCCATGGTGCGCATTTTAGGGCGTACATTTGCAAAGCGTTTGATAAACCTTGCACTTGGTGATGAGCTTGAAGCTGTCCTTGTCTCACTGTCTGCTTCTCAGAGCACGAACCGTGTCACTGATTGCTTGCATTCATCTATCGAGTTCGTTGAAGAAGTCATAATGTGCGTTAGAATAGTTAAAAAAACACTTAGAACAGTTCTACAGAAGTATGCTGAGAATACTGTGGAATGAACATGTGATTGGGGGCGTGCTTCTACTTAGAATCCGAAAGAGAGAGTTGAAATATGCTATGAGAAATGTTTTTGCATAGTTAAACTCCGGCGGAGCATACAGAAGTCAAGAGAATTAACAGTGGATAAATACATAAAAAGCTAGTCAAGCCCTTGGTATCCCTGGTGCATATTCTAGGGCGTACCTCAAATTTGAGAAGCAAAGCGTTTCATAGACCTTGCCCTTGGTGATGAGCTTAAAGTCGCCCTGGCCTCACTGTCGGCTTGTCCCAACACGAACAGTGTCACTGATTTCCTGGATCCAGCAGTCGATTTCGCTGCTCAGGGTGGCTTCTGTATTTGTTGGCTTTATTTCCTACGATTTAACAAAACTGCGAACGGAATTCAGTGCCTCGCCGTTAATCGTAGTTTTTGGCTTCATACAATTGGGAGCCGGTTGGTAAAGAGAATGGGTCAACTCATGAAACGAGCTGCGGAATGGTTTGGTTTGTTTTGTTTTACGACATATCAACCTCGATGGGTTATTTAATGACGGAAATTTTTTATTGCTGGTAATATTTTGTTTTGTCAAAAATATATTTCTTTCTAGTAATATTTTTTCCTTCAAAAATGTATTGCTGGTAATAATTTTTTTCAAAAAAGTATTGCTGGTAATATTTTCCCCCAAAAATTTATAGTTGGTAATATTTTTTCTTCAAAAACATACTGTTGGTAATATTTTTTTTCCTTTAAAAATTTACTGCTCGTAATATTTTTTTTTACAAAGTATTTCTGGTATTAAAACCTATTTTTACACTTTCATAGTGTTTTACCCCAGTTTCAGGGTTAACTATTTGCTCATATCTGGGACCACCCAGGGTCAGAGTGGACCTGGGAACACCAGAAAATAAGAAGTTGTTCCACGCTCCTCAAAACCTCCTGATGAGAGGCCTTGCTGCCGGATGTAGTTTATCGTCATACCCAGAACGGATGCGGAATGGGGATGTCAAAACAAAGTTAGGACATAAATTTCACTAAAGGTTTTTTTTTAACAGAAATCAGAATGTGCGTTAGAATAGCCAAAAGACCCTTCTAAAGTTAAACATTCTCCTAAATGGATGATGCGCGATATTCTCACAGATGAAGAGAAGACTTGAGGCAGATGGAATTTAGTTCTACAGACAGATGATGAGAATACTGTGGAATGAACATGTGGGTAACGAGGGGAAAAGGCGCTTATACTTAGAATCTGAAAGAGAGAGTTGAAATATCTTATGAGAAATGTTCTTGCATAGTTGACCTACGGAGGGACCTACTTGAAGGCAAGACAGGTAACAGTGAATAACGACATGAAAATCTTTTGTAAGATAATCGTTAGGAATGAGTAATATATTTTTGTGAAACTATCATAATAGTGTATTTGAATACATTTAAAATATTTATTCTAAAATCTGACATTATTTTTCGAACTTTTTATAAAAATACGTTTTATTAAATCATCTCCGATATTAGCTTTTAACACATTTTGATAATGTAGCCGCTGACCTATGCATTTGGCTGTTACAGAAAATGGCTAGAAAATTTTAACTGCAGCTTGCATCATTTACTAATTCGATTAAATCTAGAATTTGAGTTCATAAGAAGTTTAGCAGAACGAGAATGGTAAATATTTTCTTTTAAAAAAAGACTCTCTGTCAGGCGGGGGTCACTAGACAAATCAATAAGTGATTAATATAAATGACCATTCAATCTGGAATAGGCACTAATTAATTGATAAAAAAAGTCTGACTACGTGTTTATCGATGAACAGAGCGATTAATCGATGACAAATGACATGCAAAGAAATCAATATTTATCTGCGTCGGAGGAAAGCAGGGTAATTTATATGTTGGCGATTAGAAAAAAAGTCATTTATATATATATATATATATATATATATATATATATATATATATATATATATATATATATATATGTGCGTGTGTGTGTGTGTGTGTGTGTTGATAAAAAAATGGAAAGAACTGTTACGTTGATAATCCTAAGTTCTTTAGTATTTTCTTTTTTCTGTGTGTGTGTAGGGTGCGATGAATAAATTGTCGTCTAAATGACGCAAAAAAAAAAATGAGAACACTGACATCTCAGTTATATTTACCTAAATTACACAAAAATATCTTAAAATACAAGAGTGAATTCATTCAATAAAATCAGCATTGGCTTCAATCACGGTCTCCAAACTATTTCGCCAGACATAGGGTCTTCCAGCAGTCACACCCTTGACCCAGGGCAGCACTACCTCCTCAAGTTACTCGATGTAGGCCTCCAGGTTCTGTCTGGGGCCGGGTGGGGAAATGGCTAAAGTCAAAACGTCATCATCAGTAATATTCACTCCAAACACCATGAAGTTGACTGGATATTTGCTTTTCATCATCATCGGTTCATCTTTCAAGGACACAGGAAAACTGTGTGTGTCCCATCTTTTCTAGGTAGAAATATTTCTAGTTTAAGGAAAACGAAAGCATACTCGGTTGGAGGAAATGCTTCATTTTGCTCTACACCTTGGTAGCGCGGTCTTTCCGCTGGTCCTTCGTGGCTTGGGATAAAAAATGGCCATTTTCATCTCGTATGAGAAATACTAACTGCCTGAAAAGAAACCCAGACACTACTGTGTCCCTGGCTATAGACCTGATTGAAATGAAAGGTCGTTGTCAATCATAGCCTGGATCCCACCAACAAATGCGGGACTTCATTTCTTATCAGAACAATCAAAGTGAGTTTCACGAGCTGCCGTAACTGCGTACAAATCTTGCCGAATCCTCAGCACTGTCCTCAGCTTGACGCCCAAACATTTTGCAATGTTCGTATTAGAGATTCCGGCGTGAATGCCAAGCAGTATGGCATGCTGTTTCCAAATTTCTACCGGGGTGAATTGTGAATTCGGGCTCTTTTTTCACAGACGGCACCCGACTGACCCTATTACACTATGACAAAATTAAAAACAAGCAACACGTATGAACGAAATTATAAACATAAATTGGCGACAATTTCCCCGTTGAATTCTCTCTCTCTCTCTCTCTCTCTCTCTCAATATATATATATATATATATATATATATATATATATATATATATATATATATACAGAGTGACCCAAAAAACGGGAATTTTTTAAGTGCGTATTGCCAGACATGAGCAAGTGGCAACTCTGCGAGACAGTGACCTTGAGCAAGTAAACATTTCGCCATTTTAGTAACGAGAATGAAATTCACAGTATCCCAGCTGAGATGTTGCAGCAGTCAATGAGGAATCTCAACAGCAGATTTCAAGAATGCATTCGTACAGGAGGACGCCATCTACAGGACGTAATTTTTAAAAATGAAAATTCCATCATTTTTCCTTAATGGCATGTTTTAAGGTTTCAATTACTATGAATTAAATATTTTTCTTCCATCACTCTTGGTTTTATTGGATTGTTAAAATGTTCCCGTTTTTTGGGGTCACCCTATATATATATATATATATATATATATATATATATATATATATATATATATATATATATATATATATATGTATGTATATATATATATATATATATATATATATATATATATATATATATATATATATATCTATGAAGAAAAATATGTAAAAACAAAAATCCGAATATGCAAGTTTACTGTTTTATTGTTGTTTTAATGTCGACGTCAGACGTTTCGGTCTAGTAGACCTTCTTCAGGACACATTTATTAAAACACAACTAGACGATATTCAAGTCAACATGAAAAGACGATAGACATAAGAATAATCAAAACAAAATGACTGAATTTTAAGATCAGCGTTCCGTTTTGAAATGCGATCACGTCGGCGTCACGTGGCCGATGTTGTGAAAACTTATTTCTATGATTAATGAAAAAGAAATTTTTTACTTGAATGTAAAGTTTCCAAGTAGAGTTTTGATGTCCAAGTAGAGTTTGATGTACTTAGGGAAAATATTTTTCTTCATACTGTCGGATCTATATCCATATATTTCCTTACATATATATATATATATATATATATATATATATATATATATAAATAATTATTTATTGGAAAATTATGACATAAATATGTTATAAAATCACTACAAAAATAGCCATTTTGATTCAACACTTCTGGTGTCTTATCAAGTGATGGTTTTGAATGTAGAACATATATATGTATATTTGCTCTACTCTGTAATCAGTACTTTTACGAATAGTATTTTTTACTTATTTGAAATTATTCCGTATACACCAATCCTATATATATACATATATATATATATATATATATATATATATATATATATATATATATATATATATATATATGTATGTATACACACACACACACATATATATATATATACATATATATATATATATATATATGTATATATATATATTGAAGTCAACACCCAGATGCGACATTGTGTTTCATGTTAAATGCATGACTTGACGATTGCATTTAGCATGAGACAGACTGTCGTCTCTGAGTGTTTACTTTAATGTCCACTTTTATATTTATATACACTCTATCCCTGATATTGATCATATGTAAATATAAAGGTGGGCCAATAACCTTAAAACTACATTTTATAATTATATAGATATGTATACTTAAAGGTGTGCAGGACCGTCGTGGCAGGGAGCCGAAATTCGGGATTATTCACTGCGTTGCCTTTTGCACAAATACCTTTTAAAAAACATGGCTCCTTCAATACTTTCGTGAAGCCGAAGAATAAACTGGAATCGCTAGCCTTGGCTTGGAATCAGTCTAAGAGAAGGAAAACTGTAAAATACAAAACGGTGAAAAGACAAGATGAAACCAAATAATACTTCTAGTCTTTTTTGCTTACTTTAATTCTCAACTCCTGATTGTACTTTTTCATTTGCAGTTCACTTCTATAGCGGAATTATTCATAGTTAATTTAATTAGTAAAATAAGATAAAAAATAATATTTACACTTATATAACTATTTGTTCTGTCAATAATATTTACTTTATCAGCGGGTAGTGCAATGATTATTGGCGTAGAAATAAATGAACTGTGTTCCCATTCTAATTTTTCAATTTGCCTATACTTTCGGACTAAGATACTTAAGACAGGAAACATTTGAGCTTTTTTTTTTTATAGAGGACATGAACAAATCAGACATGACATAAATCTAACGTATACCGCCTTCACAAAGGAATTAGACAAACATGTTTCCTTGCATGTTTTCCCAGAGACATTATTTACTATTTTTGTTCTTCTCGGCGACATTATTTGCTTTTACTGGATAAATTCTCGTTCATTTTTATTAACCCTATCTGGTTCTTTATTCCGTCTATGAATCAAACCTAACTGGGTCTATTTCCCATTACTTTATCCCTGTCAAAGATTCGTTCTTTCTGTTTCGACTTTAATCAATAATTATTGCCCACCTATTTTTGGCTGCAACTGACTGCGGAGCATCCCACAAAGAAAATTAATCTATACCAGCATTCGTATTGTCGTCCTAATCTTAAAGTGGCTCATTGCGCTCTGATATTTTCTTATAACGACTCTTAACAATCAGTGCTTGGATATGTTAGATATAATCTGTCTGGGGGTTTTAAAATTATTTTCTAGTTCCTTGGATTTTAATTTGTATCAGACACTGTTATCTGAAAACTGGTTACCGCTGGACAATTAAAAAGGTACCTGAAAATATTTTTATATGCGTCCTCAAAGTTTTAGATTTTTTTTTAATCTGACATATTACCTCAACATGTAAACGATCTTGACAACAGATTCGGTTTTCTTTTAAAAAAAAATACTCGAGTAGTTTTCTTTGCTTTGTCCACAGTTTCACTACAGATTCTTCTATTAAACTGGTCTCCAACTAAGGCTAGATAGCGTTGTCTACCCTGATATTAGTTTCATAGCTTGTAGTGGGCGGTCAGTCTTTTCCCCAATTACATTTGTGTGAGACTGAAAACAGTAAGAAATAATGGACTTTGATCAAAACTCCCCGATTCCTTATTTTTTTAAATCGTATTCACCCCAAGCAAGACAGTAAAGCCACTATGACACATAGCTTCATGGTAATAATTACGTCTCCTGTTGCTGACATTTTGGCCAACAGTTTGAAAGCTTCTTCATCCAACACCAATGAAAGAAGAGTGTGGAAAGCAAGAGAATCTATATTTAGAAAAAAAATAAACCTCATTTTGTCACATTCTGGGTGTGGAATTATTAGAAAACAAAAACATTACAAAGGAGCGAGAAAAAAGGAGAATAAGCAGAAAGATAACAGATTATGATTGACGTTGTATTTAAATTATTGAATGTTAAAGTTGACGGGAAACATGCAGTCAAAACAGAAATGAGAAGAAAGACTCTGTTAACATAGAACTTACGGTTTTATCTGCCAACTCAAATGTAAATTGTTAACTTATTGCTAATCCAGTACTGTGTTTAAATGCATAAAAACACCTACTGTGAACGCATTTATAGAAAAGGCACAGGGAAGCAACTTTACGGCAACTTTACGGCGGTGGGAGAATGACTGAATCAAGGCAGTAAATTTATTAATACACAGTAATGATTATTTCCTATCTTCTTGTTGTTGATTTTTTTTACCAATAGGGTGAAAACATCTTCGTTAATGGAATCTAACACTGATGGAAGAAGTGTGTGTTTCTGTTGTGGTGCAGACACCTTTTACACAAGATGGACTGGTCCAATGTATACTTATACTGACAGAGAGAATACCTGGAGGGTGTTGAGATACGAAAATCCCGAGGGAGAGATAATTATGGCTTCACTTACAGAGACTTGTACATATACTTTCTACTAACCCGCATTCCTGGACTACTAATCTTTACTTCAAGTCTGTATTCTTACGTTTAATACACTTATTTATCTCAATTACTGGCGTTGTTTAATTATTTGTGCAGGATTCCATTCCCGGAATCCACAACAGGTTTATAAATGCATGTTGCAAAATCAAATCCTTGATAAAGTTCATTCGAGGACGAAGCGCATTGGTAAAGAATAGTTAATTTCGTTTTTATTCATATTGTAATTTTACAGACATATATTTTATTTACATTTGAATTTTTACAGATATACACATATACGTTTTTGCAAATTAATTGAAACAAAACGAGTAATTCAGTTATTTACTTCTTTTCGTATTTTTCCGATGACCAAGTGCACATGTTACAGATTCACCACAGATTCTCGATTGGATTTAAATCAGAAGAGTTTTCGGGCCAGTCTATAGTTCTTTGATTTGCAAACTGGTAAGGCTTGTCAGTGTGTTCGTGAAACGTTACAATTTTTGTACGCTTTCTTTGGAGTAAATCCATCGCAGATAATGGCCGTAAGACAACTAATCGACAGTCGAGACAGTAGTGTCTGGGCGTGATGCAATCACGTATGATGACGCAATATTTTTCAAGCCAAAACAAATTTCACCATACACCCCGAAAATAGATTCATATTACAGCACACCACTGCAAATGGGCTAATCTAAGGAAAAAATAGAAACTCATTATGCCCTGTCACTCCAGTGGGACTAAAATTGGCCTTACGGTGAGAGAAAGGAAACTAAAGCGGTTGTTAATTAATTTGCACGAAGGTCTATTTTCATATATGATAGTATAAAAATATTTCGAGTTCGAAAACCTAGGTCGCATCTCACACACGTTTGTCTTGATAGCAGTTTCTTCATGATAGAATGTTGAAATATTCCCGACCCGACAAAGATGTCATTCAAAAAAACATGTTGATAGGTTCTAGCCTTTTTTTTTATGACGCCCTCATAATTAAAAACTAACGGCAAGATTATGCTTTGGAATATTTTGGCACTTTCTGTTCATATATATATATATATATATATATATATATATATATATATATATATATATATATATATATATATATATACATATACATATACATATACATATACATATACATATATATATATATATATATATATATGTATATATATATATATATATGGGAATAAGTGAGACGAAACGCTGAAAACAAGCTAATCATTTTACAGAGTTTAGAAGCGAAATATTAATTAATATACAATTCCATAATTAAGTAAGTGAATCATTCAATTGTGCTGTTGTTCAAAATGTGAATTAATTATTTGTTTTTTATTGGATGTCACCGGTTTCTGAAAACGTTGAAGCTGATATTTTTGTGCAAAAAAAGAAAACTGTAAATACACTAAAATATATTTTATTTAATAAATATTGATGAATTAAAAGAAAATAAAAGAAAACAGGAAGTTTTCTTCCAGGTCAACGCATTTTTGATTATCATTCGATATACATTGTGTTTCTTTTATGTTTAATCATAGTTTACACAAGAGTATACGATGAGCAAATGGAAAACAACGCACCGAGTCAATGAAGTGCGTGATAATAAACAGATCACGACAGACATCTTCTTAGATATACACTATGGTTAAAAAGCTTAAAGTCACCCACAGAATTAGCATCGGACGAATTTGACAGAAGAGTGAATAAAAAATATGAAAAAGAGTCATGGAAAAAAGAATGGAATAAATTATCAAACCTATACTGAAAAATTGAGATGCAGTAATCAAAGCTAAAAGAGGATATTTTGACGAGAGCAAAATCATATCTTACTGCTTTTTCACCATGTATCAAAATTTTCTCTTATTTACAGTACAAAACAACTACGTTTTGGGTCAATTTAAAATAAAATTACCAGGAGTGGCCTGAAGTCCTTTTAATTTTAGTGTATATACACCCTTATCCAAATTAATTGAATCAAATCAAATAATCCCGTTATTATGTTTCGTATTTTTCGAATGACCCAGTGCACATGTCAGTACTTCGTTTGTCCATTGCATGAAGTTGTTCCTTGCAGATTGACCACAGTCTCTCGATTGGGTTTAAATCAGGATAGTTTCCGAGCCAGTCTACAGTACATTGGTTTTCTCACTGGTAAGGCTTGCCAGTGTGTTCGTGCAGCGTTACAATTTTGGCACACTTCCTTGGAGTAATGTCTATTGCAGACAATAGTGGTAGGAAAACTAATCGACAGTAGAGAAAATAGAATCTGGGCGTGATGAAAATCTGAGGTAATCACGGATGATGCAATATTTTTCAAGACCAAACATATACCACGAAAATAGATTCATATTACTGCACACCACTACAAATGACCTAAGCTGAGGAAAAATAGAAATTTTTTACTCCCTGGTACACCAGTGGGTCTAAAACTGAACATATGGTGAATGAAAGGAAACTAAAACGGTTGATTCAATTAATTTTCCCAAGGGTGCATTTCACCCCAAGCTAGTCAGGAATGCCACTAGTATTCAGGGTGTTACAGGGCGTGAAATTGAGCGAGATATATTGAGTATAGGTAGGATTGAGGAAAGGACGAAAGATGAACGGGATTAAAGACGGTACAAGATGTTGATTGACGTAGTATTTAGTTTTTTGAAGATTGTAGTTATTTGGAAAGCAAGTAAACGGAAGTGAGTTCCACAGGCGAGAAGTACGAGTAGGAAAAAGATTGGGGTAGAAGTGGCGCTTGTATTTAAATATTTCAACAGTAAACAGGTGGGACGTAAATACCAGTCTAGTAGCATGCTTATATTCATGTAGTGGAGGCACGAATTAAAACGCTCGTCAGAGTAGTTGCAAAGAAAATATCCGTAGAAAAGACAGAGGGGAGCCATGTCGTGTCGGTGAGAAAGTGACTAAAAGGGAATGAGAAAAAATTAATGAGGAGAAGGTACGACAAAGAATTTGATGCCGAAAGACAGAAGATGGTGACTGATGTTGTATTTAGTTTTTAAAGATCGTACTTGACAGAAATGCAAGAAGGGCGATAGAAGTTACCATTAGAAAAGAACTTAGGGTTACATCCATTTATTTCAACAGTAAAATGATGGCACGTAACTGCCAATGTAGCACTACACATTAATTCAATTCTCTCAAGTTAAAAACGAGGAAAGCGCATTAAACAAATTGCCATAAGTATATTTATAGTAAAGGCATAATGGAGTTACTCTACGGTGTGGGCAAGCTGACTGAATCAGAGATGCCAGGTTAGGACCGATAAATTACAGACTCTACATTGGATTTTGTCAAGAACCTCGAGATATATGGCAGGAGCACCAAAACAGATGTGGAAGCAATATTCTATGAACGTACAGGAAGAATTCTAGCGTAAAAAAAAATATCTGGCATGGCTCAATGAAACAAAATTCTTGCAGAAAACCAAGCAAAGCATTCAATATAATCCTTCCACGTTACGTAAGTGGATAATCTTAGAGGAAAAAGAAGACTGAATATGTTGCTCTATTGAAGGTTAGTATCCGTCATGCTAACGGAAGACAAAAACGATTGCGTGTTAAATTGTTTCTTTTTACAGCTCGTCAAAAACTATTGACAAGGTGTGTGTCATACAGGAATAAAGTGTCGCTGTCGACACCGGGGGTTGAAAACAGATGACCAGAGCGCAAACACAGGCGTTGGCATTTTGAATAAGTAGATCATGTGATGTTAAAGGAAATATATATGTATTGGAATTAGTATGGCGTCTAATTAATCACTATTTCTACTCTATCCTCTATTACTATACGGTTAACTATTCTCCATACTATTCACTATACTATTTCTCTATACTGATGACGGATTACTATACGGTGGTTACTTTTCTAGTGAGTATTATCGAGCAAGTACTATTAGTGCGAGTGATATTCGAAGGCGTCTGACTCCAGTATTGTTCAACGGTGTTACTATAACTGTATCTGCGATTACAAAGTCTCTACTACAGCGAGCATTAGGAAAGTGGCAAGGAATATTCGTTGACATTAAAAAAAAGTGGCAACGCGTGAACTCTGACATGACAAAATGCGTCTAGCAATTTTTTTTACCCTATATAGTGTTTAGACTTTTACGTCTTTTCTTTACACTTTCTATTATAAGATATTTATTAGGTTTTAGCAAAAATAAATTGTAATAAAAATATTTTTAAAAAATCACTTTTTTAGCGGGAATTCAGCAGTCTCTACTACAGCGAGCATTAGGAAAGTGACAAGGAATATTCGTTGACATTAAAAAAAAGTGGCAACGCGTGAACTCTGACATGACAAAATGCGTCTAGCAATTTTTATTACCCTATATAGTGTTTAGGCTTTTACGTCTTTTCTTTACACTTTCTATTATAAGATATTTATTAGGTTTTAGCAAAAATAAATTGTAATAAAAATATTTTTAAAAAATCACTTTTTTAGCGGGAATTCATTTAGTTTTCAAAGAAAAAGATACTGAGAATATTTTCAAGCATCGAATAGGATTGCCAGAGTAAAGAACGTAAAATACAACATATACATTATGCTATAAATTCGAGTACTTAGTAGTCAAAGAGTACTGGGTGTGATGATAAACTATATCCGGCAACAAAGTCACTGATTGGGAGGAGATTGGAAGTGGATCCAACTCTTAATTGATTTTTTTCCCAGGTCCAGCACTATTCGGCGTGGAAATACCTGTTATGTGTCCCATCTAACAGCAAATAGTGAATTCTCCAAACGGGTTCAAAACAATATGAAAGAGTATAAATACATTTTCATTGTGAAGGTGCCAACAGTACGTTTTCATACGTTCATGATTTTAATCCATTGATAGACACAAAAAAAATTACAAGTGACGAACGAATCCAAAGTATGAGGCACCCAGTGAGGATCGAACTCACTACTCAGTCGTAATTGTTCTAGCGAGACAAGCTTGCTAACCATTACACCACCTGAAATGTATATATGGGGATTAGCGTGGCGTCTAATTGATCGTCATTTCTATTCTATCCTCTATTACTGTACGGATCACTCTTTCTGTACTATCCGCTCTTACTATACGGATTACTATTCCCTATACTATTCTCTATACTATTAACTAAATAGATAACTACACGGTTTACTATTCGGTAGTTACTATTCGAGCGTGCATTATCGAACCAGTATTATAAGTGTGAGTGTTATTCGAAGGCGTCTGACACCAGTATTGTTGAACGGCGTTACTATAGTTGTATATGCGATTACAAAGTCTCTACTACAACGAGCATTGCGAATGTGATAACGAGTATTCGTTGACATATAAAAAATGGCAACGGGTGTTCGTTGACATTACAGAAATGTGGTATAGGGCGTTCCGTTACATATTCTTCAGCTATGGAATCTCTGGAAAGTCTTCTCAATTACAAAATTCTTCCAATTAGGTATGTCCATAAATTATCTGTTAGTGTCCTTTGAGGTACATGAGATCAATGCTTACGTCTCCAATGCTCTGGCCTCGGTTTTACCCTCTTTCTACTCTGTATTAACGGTCTGGCTACAGGCACTAAGTGTTATGAATGCATCTTCGAAATTATAGATGCTCAGAGCTTGGCAGTTAAGCTCTCTATTGACTTAGCTCTCAATGAGAGAAAGATTTGCTTGTATTATTCAATTTTTGGAAGGACATGTTGGTGGAGACGAGCACCAGTCAGTACCACCTCGTAAAATTTAAAGATAACAGCATGACTAAAATAAGCAAAAATAGTGAAATTGTTGTCGACCTGATTACTATACCAGTACAATACGCTCCAGATTTATAAACAAGTAAACAGTAGCCAGCAGAATAGAGGGGTGGAACGATGTGCCTTATAGAGGACTCAAGGTCGAGGCATCATGAAA
>OZ038496.1:10630534-10710534 GCA_964036315.1 Acanthosepion esculentum
AGTGGCATGCCGGGTACTAGCCGAGAAGTTTATAACTGGCGGAATCAAGGAAACTGCGTCCTTTAGATGGAAGTAGTGATAAAGCGCTGAAACGTTTGCTAAACCTCGTCTGTGATTGAGGGATTGTAGGGTGGAAAATAATTTGTCGCCCACAAGTACGCGGAAAGCTTTTAAAATATATCGATTATTCACCATAAAACATCGGTAAGTTTTGGAAATATTTGTTTTGCTTTGAAAACTCGACTTTCGTACGCCGCAAATTACGGTAAATCTGGTGACATGGTTGGAATGGAGAAAATGTATATAATCTTCTCAATATTTACTTTCCAGGATTTATAGGTACCAGAATTCCTTACGCGGTCTTGTAGACGAAAACTGTCCCGTCCCTGCAGTCTCGTTACCCGCCATTACTATTTTACTTGACAACTGTAAACATGAGCACTCCGTTGTTTAGTTCCACTTGTCCAGACATTTGCAGTCAGAACACACTTCCAAGGAATCGAAGCACACCAATTCCGTCCAAATTCCAATTTATATGTCCTCACTAAGTATGTTATGCGTTGTTTTCCTGTTCACTTCTTGTCTTCAATCTGTACCCTCTGGAACAATTTCCCAAGGCTTCTCTCCTCAGTATATTCACTAGAATTTTAGTCCATGGTATCAGCAGGATCTTTCGGTAGAAACATATTTCTGTTGCTTCGAGTCTCATCATCTTTTATGAGATTGTCCAGCATCCACTGCCATAGAAGGGAACAAATAACACGTAGCTTTTCAATACTTTTTTTTTGTTTCTGCTATGGGCCAATATCCTCACACCACGGTTATGGTCCAAGGTTGGGACCAAGGAAGAACAACACGAACACAAGAGTAGTAATAACAAAGATATATTACAACAGAATAATTCAAGAAGTTGAAGGTGTTAGTATGACTGTCAGTCTGGTTTAGAGTGAACTACTATTGTCTCGACACGCTCTGTCTCGACTCGTTACACTTGTTCTTCCGTCTCTCTAGAGAGGCGCAGTCATTATAGTATCAGGAAGAGTTCATTGTGTCGTTACAGGTAAGATCCCATAACTGTTTCTAACGAGTTTTTTTTCTGTTTCTTAATACAGTAATTACCTTTTGTCTCAATGAGTCTGCGGATTTCAGTGCCACACATTTCATTATTTATTAAAACACTTCCAAAATATATAAATTTTTGTATTTGTTTGATTTTGGTCTCGCCTATTTGTAATTTGCATTTTTGCCTCATTCTTTTTGCGCTTATACAGGTATTCTATCTTCATGCATTTAATGTTTAATCCTTTCTGCAAGCTTTCTACCATTACTCTCTGTATGAGTTTTATCGTTCCCCTTTTCGTGTCTGCTATCAACTTTGTGTCGACCGTATATCTCATGTTGGTTCGATTGTTTCCACCAATAATGAATCCTGATAAGATCTCTAATTCTCCCAGGCACACCTTGCTGTATAGGTTGAATAAGTGCGGTGAGAAAACACATCCTTGTCTTACGCCCCTTTCTATTTTCGTATAGGTTGTGAACTCATTTTCTATCCGTATGCAGATGGTTTTCTGTCAATATAGGTTCTTGATTATTCTAAAATCCTTCTTAAATATGCAAACGTTGCCAGGCTGTTCCGACACCTATTTGTGGTATACTTTATCGAACGCCTTTAGATAATATATAAAACAGAGACACACGCCTTTCTGTATTTGTATTGGTTTTGATCATACTCTGAGCATAAATATTGAGGTCCTTGTTCTAGTGTCTTTAACAAACTTGCACGGTTCTATTCACTATCTGATTCTGCTGCTCGCTTCATTCATCAGGATTCGGATGATAAGGTTTGTTATATGGCTCATTAGGCTGATTATGCCTCGGAGTTCATATTCGTTAGCTACTGGCTTCATATGCAGTGCTATAGAAATCGGTCTACTTAGGTCTGCCGGTATTTCACCACTGTTGTAGATTTCATTCATTGTTGCTGTAATCTTTCCAATGCCGAAATCATCTAAGGCTGCCGGCATCTCTGTTATAATTCTGTATGGCAATGGCATTTTGCTTCTTTCCAAATGGCCAGGGCAGCTTCTACTTCCAGTTTTATTATTTCCCGTCCTTCGATATCGCTTTGTATTGTTGGTTTTTCTCTTTCATTGTGGATAAAGTGATCGCATCTCTGATTTATCTTCTTTCTCTAATATCAGCTTTCTGTTCTTGGATTTTTTGTATCCTTTTGATGAGCTGCTAGTTCTCTCTCACTACCTATAAAAATTGATATTTAAATAGTTAAAATTAACTGCAGTGAAAATGAAAATTGTTCAAATGATAACAGTATCCCAACTGATCAGACATGCCCCGATAGAGGCCAAAAGCGTATCCGAGTCCTTTGGGTGACGAAATATTCTACACCCTCCAACTTCTCTCTCCCAGGTGGGGTGTGGCAAGACTCTCGCTGCTTTATCGTTATCGTTGGAAGGTGCTCGGACAAACTACATTTTTTGGTGCCAACAGTTCTAAACTTGACGGCAAGGACCAGCCATGCCATTTAGCAAACCACCCACATTTCAGCTTCTTCCCGCGACCCCCTGCTCTATGGAACCGACCTCCAAGAAGATGTTTCCTCGATCATTACAATGTTAACATGTTCAAATCTACGGTTAACTGTTATCTTCCTCTCCTATCTGTACAAATTGCCTCTTAACGTAAACCTCTAACTCGAATAGCTACCAGACCTTGTATAGCGTGAACCTCACTGTAAAAAAATGAAAGTAAAAAGTGCATTTATATGAGAATATGTGGAGAAATTCTTCAAAGGCTAAAGGTTGAAGCTTCTATTTGGGTGTTTCTCCTGATAATAACAGTTCGGATAAAAAAGCAGGCCCTCCGCGTGGAATTATCTTCTAACCGATGGCATACGAACGGAATTCGTCCTAGTGTACATAGCATTGGTGGGTCTTGGCTGTGAAGTTCTGTAATGGTGGGGCTATGACATGTAGGTGGTCAGGAAGAGTGCCATGTAAGTAGCGATAGATTAGCGATATGTTGACAACGTTTCCTCTGTGAGAAAGCGATTGTATAGCGGACTGAAATATTCAATGACAAGGCCACGTATATGCGTTTGAATTCTATAAAGGCTGAACAGTGAGGACTAGGAACCTTAAGCTCAGATATAGCAGCTTTATTTTACCTGTGGCATGAATTAAGGAGAAAGCCAGAATCCAAAAGAGAGTTTCACAATTTAGAATTGCAAGATGTTTTATAATATTTGTACTGGGTATATTATCATCTTTACTGTAAATCTATTCGAAAGATGATCTAGCAATCTAATAATTTAGTCATACGACGTTTAGCGGTAATGTTGAGGAGATAAATTAAAGTCTACAAAATGGTAGAGATTCGTGAAAAAAAGACTGATGATAGAATATTTATAAGAGTATTAATAAACTTAATCCGACTTAAGTTTAAATCCGGAAGAAATTTGCAAGAAAGATATCTAGGCTTTATCTAAAGCGTTTAGCAGGAAAACAGTAATAAATATTTTATTTTTCCAAGAAAGAAAAAATAACGAAAAGTATTTAAATGAAAAATAACGAAGAAAGTTGTCTCGCTGTGACGTCCTAAACCATTTTTCTCCACAGAGAATATCTTATATATATCTATATAATCTATTATTATTGTTGGAATATTGGTGCCATATATGGTCAGGTGCCCCTGTATTTACCTTGACCCTCTTGATATAATCTAAGGAATCAGCAATATTCTTGGTCCTGATCTGGCGATTCGACTTCAGTCACTTTCTAACCCCTGTAAGGTTGCCTTCCTGTGCCCTTTTCTATAAATACTTTTATGGGTTTTTTGTCAGATGAGCTCTTCCCTATTGGACCTAGATATTTTTAAAAATTTAAACGCAGTACTAGAATGGCGTTGAGATCTCATTAATTTACAGATGTGCTGGCTAGATGTATCCGTAACTTCTATGATATTTTTTTCTTTTCTTTCTCTTCTCGCTTGTGGAACTCCCTTCCGGCTCCTTGTTTTCCAACTCACTTTAATCTTCAAAAATGTAACCCTCTGCCAATCAATTGTTATCAACAGTCCTCTTATTTACACTTTCCTCTTTCCGCGCATTATCAATCTTTCTGTTCCTAATTCTTCCACACCCATGCAAAATCTTAAATGCATCCTCAAAAGAGTCGATGTATCCAAATTCAGTCTCTACGGTTGCTGCTGCAACAAAAATGGAAATTGGAACTTAATAGTTTTACTGCTTTACTTGGAGTGAAATTGACAAACAATACTCATTTTCGTAACAAGACAGTTAACTGGTAACCCATTTCTACTCCAGAATCTATCATACATATCTATAAGTCTACAATTAGTCCATGCTTAGAATACTGGTGCTACGTATGGCCTGGTGGCCCTGCTATTTGCCTTGAGCTACTTGATAAAATCCAAAGAAATATAAGAAATATTATTGGTTCTGACCTGGCGTCTCAGCTTCGGTCACTTTCCCACCGTCATAAGGTTGCCTCCCTGTGCCTTTTTTTATAAATACTTTTATGGTGGTTGTTCGGATGAGCTATTCGCTGTTTTACCTAGACTTTTTGAATTTAAGCGACGTACTAGGCTGGCGTCAACATCTTATCATTTTAGATTTGAGTTGGCTAGATGTAACCGTAAATTATATGTAAATTCCATGCTAACAGTTTCTTTTCTCGCACTTCTCGCTTGTGGAACTCCATTCCGGCTCCACCCTTTCCAGCCAACTTTAATCTACAAAAATATAAATGCAATGTCAATCGCTATCTACTGCCCGCCTAATTACTCTTTCATCTTTCCGCTCATTAGTAATGTTTCTGTTCCTAATTCTTCCACATCCAGTAATCCATTGTGACTTAGTGGCTTTATTGCCTTGCTTGAGGTGGAATCAAACACATTTGCTTAACATGGCTGTTAATCTGCCAGATAAAATTTGTGTCCTAAATGTAAGTTCTGGCAATTTATTTCTATAAATTTTCTCTACTGGTACATTGTTATGATATATACCTATATTCTGTAGAATATGCAAAACCGTTTGGGAATGTAAGACACAAAGAATAGTAGAATTAGGTAAGCTTTATATATTTGAGAGGGATATTAAATAATCCAGAACTGACATTGGGAGCAAACTGCCTACATATGGTTAGAAAATGATTTCAGTAAATATTAAAAAAATGGAAATGTGTGTAAGAAAAGTTTTTGTCTTCTCACTAGACTTATTCAAAATTTACAGTGAGTCGATTCTGAGAGAGTTAGAATTCCTGCTAGAATTCATTAATAACCGATACAATTTCAACAGCATAAGATGTTCTAGAATATATTGCTATTTGATGAATAGATTCTAGTGTATACATATGCATTGGTATTTATATCTGGGAAAATCTTATCATTTCACCCAAGCAAGCCACTAAAGCACATGGGTTTACTGATGTAAGAAATAACATTATTATGATAAGTTTATAACAGAAAATGAATTAAGGAGAAAGCCAGAAGTCAGAAGAGTGTTCCACAGGTGAGAATTGCAAGACGGGGAAACTTACAGTTACATCTAGGATTTTCAACTGTAAAATTTAGATTGTCGTAACTGAAACCTTCTTTCCCGTACCAAACGTCTTATGGATTGAGTTGGATCTTATCCAATTGATCTCTTTAGCTCTAAGATGAAATGATAATCCCACTTTCCATTGTGACCTACTGAGCAAGTCTTCCTCTCTACTGTTGCCTTTTTTTAAAACTTATTCATTGTTCTCTTGTTGTTTTTTGAATGGACTTTGAAAATACGAGGGTCATTCAATAAAGTTGAATTGTTCGGTATACGGACTTCTAATACAGATAGAAGCTTACTCTTTTTTATTTATTTTTTTTGTTTTACCTCTTTTTCACATGGATTTAATTTCTTCTCAGATTAAAAAAAACTTTGAGAGTTTTGGCTATTAACAAAGATGGCCGACCAATAAGCATGCTACATGATTGAACAGCAGTCAGTTATCAAGTTTTTTGGTTGCTGAAGGGTGCAAACCAGTTGAAATTCATAGGAGAATGTCAACTGTGTATGGTGGCACATGTTTCAGCCAAAAAATGTCTACAAGTGGGCTAAATTGTTTAAAGAAGGACGGAGCAGTATTGGGGATGAAGACAGGCCTGGGAGGCCTACAGAAGTGAGGTCTCCTGAGGTGATCGAATCAGTCAATGACCTCATTCAGTCTGACAGAAGGGTGACAGTGGATGACATTGCAAGGACTTTGAGCTTATCTGTTGGGACAAACGCAGGGGTCATCAGTCAGAAGGAGTCATCTTGCATCATGACAACGCAAGGTCTCACACAGCAGCCCAAACGGTGCAGACCATCAACGAGCTGGGCTGGGAACTGCTCCCTCATTCCCCTTACAGCCCAGACCTTGCCCCTTCAGACTTTCACCTGTTTGGTCCATTGAAAGCGTTCACGAGAGGCACGAAGTTTAAAAGTGACGATGAAGTCAAAAGTATTGTGAGCGACTGGCTGAGACATCAGTCCAAAGATTTTTACGCTGAGGGAATACGGAAGCTTGTGCACAGAAGGGAAATGTGTGTGACAGTGCTGGGAGACTACGTTGAAAAACAAAGTAAGCTTATGTCTGTATTAGAAGTCCTTATACCGAAAAATTCACCTTAAGTAATGAATGGCCCTCGTAGAAGCCAAGGTATGAATGTTGGTAACGTTACTGAAGTCCTCAATGATGTTTTTCCTCACACCATTGTTCACTTGGGAAGTCGGAGGGTCTGACAAAAAACGGTTTTAACCTGTTTTCTTTCTAGCTGAATAACTCAAAGGTCTCTTCATTGATTCTTACGAAAACTGGTGTGAAGATGGCTAAACGTCTTATCTGAAATCCGGAAAAGGCGAAACAATTCGTTTAGGTTTTTTGTTTTTTTTAGATATTAAATATTTTTGGGGATGGATGATTATGATGTTGCATGGTTTGGACAATTTTTCTGATACACCCGGTATACTAAAAGAAGAAGATAAAATGCCTTCCGATTTTCAGAAAATGATAAGCTGATATGACAGTATAAGACTTATTTGTGAGCAAAATCTTACATGCATCCGTAAAAGAGGCGGTGTATCCTAATGTACTCTCAGGGTACTACGGCAACAAAAAGCGAAAGTGGAATGTCATTATTACTCACGATAGCGAAACTGCAAATGAACGGAACTATCCATGCGTAACCTAAATACAAGGGGGAAAAGCGTCCTCTAGAACGACCTTCTGTCACAGACCAGAAAGTTAAAAATCACCAAACGACGTCACTGAAGGGTATATTACAGAAAATTAAAATAAACGGTCATGTACCTCAAGAAGCATGATTCCACTTTTAAAATTTCCAAGGACAAGAAATATTCACAGTAACATCATATTGTCATTACGAAACATTACCTGTGTCAAGATATGCTACAAATTATACCTATATGAAGGACTGTCTTGTTCAGATCGTGGTATTTGGTAACGTAGCCAAGTAATCACACCCGGCTCCTATTGTTCTAAAAGCTTGGATAAAATGAAGGGATTGATACCTATTACAAAATCTTAAGGTAAATTAATACAATACCTGGATGACAGATGTTTGTCTTTAATAAGGCGAGAAGCCAAGGACAATAGGCGCCGAGCGCTGCAGATATTGCGTGAACACTACTTACCAAAAGGAAAGCCTAAAATTATTGCTTTATATACTGAACTAACTGCGTTAAGGAGACAAGAGAATGAATCAGTAACAGAATATATTATACGGGCTGAGAATGTCAGAAATGCCTTAAAAATGTCAGGTGAGACTATTTCAGATTGGCTGTTAATAGCCATGGTTTTAAAGGGATTACCACCAACATTTAAACCATTCACGACAGTCATAACTCAAAAAGATAAAAAACTAACATTCATTGAGTTTAAAGTTGCATTACGTAGTTATGAAGAAACTGAAAAAATGTGTAACCCCCCCAAATCAAGGAAAAAACTTAATGCAACTAAGGACGTCATTTAAAAAATTCAGAAAAGTAATCCCTCCAACCTACCAGATCAGGAATTATGACATTAAAAATAAGGGGCCTAAAAACAACAACAACAACAACAGCAGGAATAAGAATAATAATAATGATAATAATAATAGAAAATCAAATATCATCTGCTTTCGTTGTGGTAAAGTCGGGTTATTACGTGCGAAATGTCAATTTTATAAAAGGAGTGATTTTTGTAAAAATGTAAAAGCTTTTTTGAATGAGCGAACATATACCTTTTCGTTTGAGTTGGATACTATAGCCAATAATAATAATTCTTACCTAGTCGATACGGCTGCGATAAATCATGTAATTAAATTTGACCCCTATCGGAACTAGAGTTAATAATTTAGTTTTAAAAAGAGGCGATGCCTGTTTTATTTACGAGATACTAAAGGAAATATTTGTAAATGTTTATTAAAAAGGCTTTAGTCCTACTACAAGAAAATGTTACTGGAAATAAAATTACATCTTCAAAGGGCTTAAAACATTGTGACACATGGAAAGGAAAAATGACAAAGTATAGAAATAGGGATCGAATTCCAAAATCAACAGATATCTTGTTCAGAGTTTATTGTGACTTAGCGGGTCCAATTTCACCAATGGGTATAGGTACTTATGCATATGTATTAAACTTTGTGGACGAATATTCAGAACTAATTATAATATATTTTCTGAAAAACAAATCTGATACCTTACAAGCTACAAGAATGTATGTATCTGATATTTCACCTTATGAAGATGTGAAAATAATTAGAACAGATAATGGTGGAGAATTTACTTCTGATAATTACGAAGACCTCCTAATAAATGAAGGCATTAAACATGAGAGGACCAGTCCCTATTCGCCCCACCAGAACGGAATCTCTGAACGTAGATGGCGGACGCTTTTCGAAATGGCTAGATGTTTCCTAATAGAATTTAAGTTACCCAAAATTCTGTGGGTCTATGCATTAAATACAGCCGTATATATAAAAAACCGTTGCTATAATAGTAACATTAAAAACGACTCCTTACGAAGCTTATACGAATTACAAACCCAACGTTAGTGGTATGCATATTTTTTGCACAATTTTGTCGACCACAGGGCAAAACTTGATCCAAAAAGTGAACGAGGCATATTTATTGGTTTTGACGGGGCAAGTCCATCCTATACGATTTATTTCACAGAAAGTAAAATAATAAGGAAAATAAGATGCGTCAGATTTACAGATTCCTTTGAGCAAGTAAAGGATCCCGAAGAAAAGAATATTAATTGCGAGGAGCTGGTCCCACACGAACCAGTATGCCCTAATTATGAGATAATGCCTATAAATAGAAAACCCGTTCAAGATCCACAATTAGAGGAAGGTGTTATATCAGATGATATAGACGAGGGAAAGTCAGACGCAAACCTTGAATTAAAAGAAAATACAACTAATGAGGGGGTACAAATTCTGCGTTATCCGACCAGAATTAGAAGAAAGCCAGACTATTTTGGAATGGATCAATGTAATATCTGTGACATTGACTGTTTCTATTCTGCGCAATGTATCCCGAAGAACTATCAAGAAGCCATAAATTCTGATAATTCCAAACGATGGATAGCCGCTATGCAAAAAGAAATGGAATCTTTAGTATCAAATGATACTTTTGAATTGAAAAAAGCCCCGGATGATAAAAATATTATCGGCAGCCGTTGGGTTTATACTGTAAAGCGAACTGAGGATGGCTCGCCAGTGTATAAGGCTCGTTTTGTAGCTAAAGGATTTTCGCAGATATACGGGGAAGATTATGTAGAAACATTCAGTCGAACAACAAACATGGCAACAATAAGATTTTAATGCAAATGGCTGCGCATTATGGCATGGATAAACACCATATGGATGTCAAAGGAGCATATTTGAATGCACCGATTGACTATGAAATATACATAAAGCCACCAGAAGGTTTTGAAAAAGGTGACAATTATATATGGAAACTCAAAAAGTCACTATATGGGCTGAAGCAAATCGGAAGAACGAGAAATAAATTACTACATTCCTATTTAATTGAACAACTTTTTGAACCCTCCCCAGTAGACCCATGCCTGTACACAAGGACATTTAATAATGAAATATGAGCAATTTTGATTATTTGAGTCAACGATATGTTAATTGCTTCAAAATGTAAAGCTACTCTATTAAAAATTAAACATTCCTTAAATATAAGGTTTAAAATTACCAACTTGGGGCAACTACCATGGTTTCTTGGTATACAGTTCGAATTTAAGGATAACACTATTACAATGAATCAATCCAGATACATCGACAAACTCTTATCAAAATTCAGCATGCAAAATTGTAAAACGCGGACTACTCCATGTGAAATGGATTTAAACACAATTATGAATAATGAAGATGTTATAGCGGCGTGTGAAAAAGAATACAGAATGTTGATACGGAGTCTTATTTACGTCATGACATCAACAAGGCCAGACATCTGCTATACAGTTACTAAGGTGTCTCAAGACTTAAATAAACCAAGTACTGTGCATTTAACAAGAGCTAAGCAAGTATTACGTTATTTAAAGGAAACTAAGAATCAGGCCAGTATTGCTTTGGCTAAAAATCCTATAATACATCAAAAATCAAAGAATATTGATATTAAATATCAATTTGTTAGGGATCAGGTACAAAAGAAAACAGTACAAATTGAATATGTTCAATCGGAAAATAACGTGTCGTATTTGTTTACAAAGCCAATTACAAAATTGAAATGACGGGCTTTCATTCCTCTCATATTTGGTACTCACTTTTAAGGTTCTCTTATAGTCCTGGGTAAGACGTAAAACTGCATCCATTAATTATTGTCTTATATTGGGGTATAAACGTAAATAGTCCAATCCTCCTCCTTAATGAATGACTCTGACTGATAGTGTGTGTTTTAATGGATCCCAGCTATGGGTAAACTAACAACTTTTTTTTACTTTTTTGTTGTGATCACAAACTAAATTCATAATATTGTTGTGAATGTTCATTAACCTAAAATACATAACATGAACAAATGATATAACTAATTTTTGGGGATATTAATTTTTCATTTAAAAACAAATCATTTATGAATAGGAAAAAGAGAAAAACAAATTATTTGATGAATGCTAAAAAAATCCTTTTATTACTACTAAAGTATTTGTTCCATATAAATATTGACTTTACTAACATTTTGAAAAAAGATTCCATAATGTACCCAAAAATGGGGGGATACAATTTTTGTGTACATGTGTACTAGTGAGCAAGCCAAAATGAGCTCATTCATTTTATAGTCCACCAATAGAAGATTAACCAATCTGCAGACTTGGAATATTCAATCCGACGTATATAAAGCCGGCCATTTTGTTTTCTCTCCGAATATCCACGGCCAACCTCTGATATGGAAGACCTTAAAAATTACTGAACAGCTGCTGCTACTAGATATTGGTGCTGTTTCATTTAATAAATTATATACTACGTTGGATTTCTACATTCAGACGACGGTGAACATGTATAACAAATTATTCCAATGAGTGTCATTTGCTTGTAAACACATACACACACACACACACACACACATTACACACACACAAATAAATATATATTTATATAAAAAAATAAACTAGAAATAAATAAATAAACAAAATGACAATAAAATAAACAAAATAAATTAACCCAAAGAAATTACCAAATCACACATGTTAGAATAGACGAAATAGAATAAAAAATAAGAAACAAAATCAATCAACCCAAATAAATAAAATATATAATAAACACATTAGCAAACTATTATGACTAAAATATTAGTTAGACTATAAAAATCAAACCAAAAATCGGAAGAAAATTATCGCTATATGTTATATAACGATAAAATTTAAAAAAATACTACGTTACTTAAAAATCGAAAAGTGAAAAGAGAATATATACAGCATAAATAATAACAAGTAAAATAAATGGATCTAAATTCATCCAAATAAATAAACTAACCAACCGATCCCGATAAACTAACCGTTAGAAAAAACAAATAAAGATAATCAATCCAAATAAATACATGAAGTAATAAAAAAAATTAAAAGTGTGCCCGCCAAAATAATAGTTAAAATAAAATACAACGATCAACCCCAAAATTGAATAAATAGCTTTAATTAATTATCCCAAACCAAAACAAAACTATTAAATAAGCGATATAAACAGATTTTCACTACGTTCATAAAAAGACCGATTAAAATAAAAAAAATAAATACATAAATATATAAGATAGGAAATAAAAAAAAATAAATAAAAACAAAAAAATAATTTAACCCAGATAAATAAATAAACAAATAAACAACTTCCAGTAAAATAACCGCCAAATAGACTACCCACAATGCACCACTGACCCGTATATATAAATAGCCGAGAAAATATCAGCACTCGTAACCTGACGGTAGCATCTAGCATGAAACAGACTGTTGCCTCTAAGTGTTGACTTCTATGTTCACTTTTATATTTACACATGCTCTATCTCTGATATTGAGCACTTTATCCCATAAATATAGCACACTTTAAGACTATATTTCTTCATATATATATATATATATATATATATATATATATATACTATTTTACGATATTAAAACAAAAACATGTTAAAATTGCTACTCAATTAGGCTTCAACACTAAAATGGGTTTCTTCGGTGATGTTAAACTACTGAAATGTGAACGATTATTTTTAATATTCTCGATAAAAAATAAATAGTATTAAAAATAGTCTTGTGAGCTTGACCGTTATTAGCCAATTGAATGTGCCATACGTTAAATTCAAACTCACCGAATTTTTTTTTTTCATGTAGGTGATGAAACAAAGTTGTCCGCATATAAATCCTAGACAATTTCATTATGGACAGATACAAATAGTTACATTATTTCGTACGATGTATAAGTTTGGCATTCGACTTTCCTAAGAAATAAAAGTGAAAGAGGTAAGGGGTAATTTAACATAATGTTAATAAGTTATATGCTTGGTCAGCTACTTACGTAAAAGTGTGTATTTGATAAAAAAAAAAACCTTTAAGAAACTGGTAAATAACTTTAAAAAAAAGCAACAAAAAATAAAACTGATCATAAATACAAAACTACTTTCGCTAATTAATATGCAACCGTTATGTAAAAAGCACCCATATAAGATATTTATAATACTAACTAATCCAATCAAGATGTTCACTGTACATCCATATAAGATGTTAATAACACTAACTAAACATCAATACAGGGCTATATTAAATCAAAACGAATCATACAAATAGAATAGTAAGCACTATAAGGTGCACCGCAGTTCATCTACTAATTATTACAATAAGAAATATTATTTTCAGATTAAAATGTTAAACATATTGTGAGGTAAAAAGTTAGAATATGCCTACAATTTACACTGAATTTAGTTCTTTGGTTTAATAAGGAGTTTTATCAGAAAATCTGATAATTTCTAATTTTTCATGCAAGCATAGAAATCAACACTGTTCCTAAGCTTACATGAAAAGTATATATATATATATATATATATATATATATATATATATATATATATATATATATAATGAAATGAAGAGGTTATAATGGTTCCAACGAGAGAAAAGTGTGTATATTAAAAAGAAGAGAGGTACCGCAAACTTTTTTGGTTGTAATGTGGGTTTTTGTTTTTTCTTTTTTATTAAAAAATATATTATTCTTTATTTTTCATAGTTTTACATAGTTTTACAACACGTGTTTCTGGTCTTACGACCATCTTCAGGTAAAGGGTGGAGATTTCCACATATTATTAAAAATAATTATTAAAAATAATTAATTTTTTTCCTTTATGCTTTTCAATGTTACATCTTCTCTATATGAGACATTCTCTGTTTTTGTGTTGGTCATTCCAATGTCTTTCTTTAAATGGTAGTGAAGAGTTCTGAGCGAAGGGTCATAAAACAATTAAGGTTGGTTTGAGAAGTGATGAATCGGGTTGTCTTATCTTTTAATGTTTTAATGACCCCTGTGTGTTCTTAGATCCCTTAGATCTATTTCGGTTTTTTCGTGTGTTCCTGTCAGCATGCGTGTATATATGTGTGTGTGTACATTCCCCCTGAATACATACACTGTTTCACTACGAAGAATTAGTAAACACACTTGTACACATACACACACACACAAACATACACACACACACACACACACACATACACATGCACACACGTATATTGTCCCACCATAAGGAATCTGTACAAACGCACACACACACTCATACACAAACACACACATTTTTCCCAAGTTACATAGGACCAGCACGCACACGCACACACACACACACACACATATACATATATATACGCATATACATACACACGTATTTCCTAAGTTGTGTGGGGTTTGTGTGAGTAGCTCCCCTGCTTTCGCCAATATGCGTGCATATACACGCATACATACATATACACACACACACACATATACATACACATACACATACATACATACATACACATACATACATATATATATATATATATATATATATACATATACATATATACATACACACGCATACACACACACATACACACACACACACATATGCGTTCATATATACATTTTTCGTGTTCCACAGATACCCGCATGTGAGCTTGCGTGCATGTATAAGAGCGGTTTGATCACTGTATTTGGTCACCATGTGTGCATGCTGTGTGCTTTTGTGTGTGGGGTAATGATCTATTCAGTTCCGGTTTGAATTTATTTATGAAATTTTTTTCCTGTATTTGTAGATAGGAATAATTGTCTGTTTGGTATATCGGCATGATATTAAATTTACCCTGGTTACATTCAAAAATATGTTGTGAAACAAAAAGTTTTCTGTTGTCTGGCAACTTTATGTTGCTTTTGTGTAGGGAGACCCTGTTGTTCAGTTGTTGGCTGATGCCTATATATGATTTCCTGCATTTTGTGCATTTAAGTACATAAATCACATTTTTGGAGTTGCAGTTTAAGTTTTTGTTTATTGTGAACGTTGTTTTGGGGTTTTGAAAAGTGTACGAGTTTCCTTCTATAATGATGTCACAAACCCCACACCTTTTTTTGTTGCATTTTGTGACTCCCTGTATTGTGTGTTGGGTAAATTTAGATGAGGTTAATATGTGTTTTAGGTTTTTAGATTGGCGTTTACTTTTGATTATTTTGGTTGTTTTTATTATATTATTCAGTTTATTATTCTTGCTAAGTCGGTCTAGATTTTTGGTAATTTTTGTGAATATTTCTGGATTGTTTTTGTTGTATGTTGAGACATATGCTAGAGTTGGCTCGACATTACGTTTCTTTTTATTTCTGAGTTGGTCTAGAGGGATTTTTTTTGCGAGTTCAAAACCTTTGTTTATTAGAGTTGTGGGGTAGCCTCGTTTTTTTAGAGTTTTATGTAGTTCTTCTAAGCGGGTTTTTCGGAGGTGTTTATCAGTCACTATAGTACAAACTCTACGTGCTAGGGAATAGGGAATAGATTTTAGGCAGCTTTTGGGGTGATGGCTCTTGAAATGAAGGTATTGTTGGGTGTCTGTGGGTTTGTGGTAGATATCTGTGATTATATGGTTGTTTTTATTTCTAATGAGTATATCTAAAAATGGTAATTCGTTAAAATTATATTCTTGCGTGAATTTGATTTTTGGGTGTAAGTTTTGAAGTAGAGTATGAAATTGGTTAATGTCGCCCCATGAGGATTTCCAAAAGATGAAGCAATCATCTAAGTATCTTTTCCAAGATTTAGTGAACTGGGCTTTTATATTTGCCCCATATATTTGTTCTATCTGTTCATAGAGGTTTTCTTCTAGCTAAGCTAATGTTAGGGTGGCATATGTTGGAGCCATTTTTGTTCCCATTGCTGTACCCAGGGTTTGGATATAATTTTTATTGTCAAATTCAAAGGTGTTATTGTTTAAAATTAGATCTATACTATTGATAATGAACTCTTTAGTGAATCTCGGATGTAGTGTTTCTGGAAGTTTTTCAATCCAGAATGAGATTGCTTTCTTTCCTAGTTCATGGGGTATGTTGCTGTATAGGCTACTAATATCAAAAGTTGCCATAAGAGTTCCCGGATCCACCTTTTGTGGTATGTAGCTAAGGAAATGTATATCGTCTCTGATATGACTTTTAATTTGTTTCGTATATGGTTGTAATATTATGTCTATCAGGTTACTTAGTTTACTAGTTGGACAGGCTGGTCCTGCTACTATTGGTCTGAATGTAAGGTCACTGGGGTTTGGGATGCTAATGTATTCAGATTTTTGTGTCTCTATAGCTGCTTTTATTTCACGTGATTTGTGAATTTTAGGTAGTCCGTAGAAATTGCTTGTTTTTGGTATAAAGTTTATTAGGAAATCCTTCTCTTTTTTTGTTAATATTTTATTATGTGTTGTGCAGAGTTTTGTAATTTTTGATATAATGTTTTTGTCTATGTTAGTGTCAATTAATTTGTAGTTATTTCTATCCTCTAGTGTTTCTAGAATTTTTGTTTTATAGTATGTTCTGTCCATGATCACTATGGCGCTGCCTTTATCTGCTTCTTTTATAATTATGTTATTATTTTTTCGGATGTTCTCTAAGGCTAGTCTTTGTCTGTATGTGAGGTTGTCGAATGGTCTGGATTTTTCCTCTAGGTTGAGGTTCCAGAGTTTTTCGAAAAACATATTTAGCTCACTGGTATTGCTATTTTTGTTTGGGAAGAAATTAGATTTATTTTTTACTAGTGACTCATCTGTAATATTTTTGTTATCATTAAACATTTCTATCAGTCTCAGTTTGCGTTCAAATTCCTTAAGGTCTTTTTTTAGGTCTGCTATATTGCTTTTTGGAGCAGGGCAGAATTTTAGGCCCAATTTCAGTAGGTTGATTTCGTCATTTGTAAATGTGTATGTGGATAGGTTTATTACTTTGGGTTTTGTGTCATCTAAACTGTTTTTTTTGTTCGGACTGGGGCTTCTAAAAAATAATGATTGTTTCTTTTAATATATCTTGGGTTTTCTAAAAGATATTCTCTCCCTGTACATTTTGAGTTTTCTTGCCAGTGGGAATTTTTTTGGGGGAAAATGGGGTTGTTGTTTCTCGGTGGTTCTATATAGGTGTGTTTGTTTTTATTAGGGGGCATGTTCCATACGTTTTTAGATTTGTTGTATTTGTATGGATTGTATGTGGGTTGTGTGTAGAACTTTTCGGGGAATTTTGGTTGTACTTCTGGATACAGGTAATGGTTGCCAGGTTTGGTTTGTTGTGCTAGGTGGTATTTGTAAGTGTTGGGTTTGTGGGTGTGTGTGTATTCTGATATTTGTCTGTTTGTGTTACAGTGCGGTGGTCTGTGCAGGTTTGTTTTTGCGCTGTTTGGTGTATGTTCATAAATGTATTTGTTATGTGGGCGTGTTTGTGTGCGCTGGTAGTATGTATTATGCTTCCTACCTTGTGGATATGTTTGCATATAGTAGAATGGGTTAAGATATGTATTATGTGAGTTTGTTTTTGGATGTGTTTGCGTATGGTAGAATGGGTTATAATGCTTACCTTGCACGTCTGTTTGTGTGTGGTAATAGGTATTTGGGTTTTTGACTCTGTTGGGTGGTTTTCTCTGTATTTGCTGGTGGTTGTTTTGCGTTGAGTATTGTGTTTTTTGGTGAGTCTGGACTGTTTTTTTTGGTTTTGTCTCATTTTCCAATTTTTCTTTTTCTGGTAGTGCTTTTAACCAGGTTATCTTCCTTTCCAGGATATTCAGAGATTTTTCCTCCTCTTTTTTACATTTCGATTCCCATAATTCTGACAGGAATCGGTGAGTTTCTTTAGGACATAATTCCTTGATTTTTGTAAATAATTCGTTATCAATCTCTGTATATTTCTTTGTAAAGTATATTGTTTTGTCTTCTTGTATTTCAATTTGGGCCTGCATTTTTGTTAGGCTTAGTGTGTTTTTTATTTGTTTTTGTTTCTCCGTGTCTTGTGAGTTAATTTTTTCGCGGAATTTCCTTGGAATAAATATTTCCTCCATTTCTATGAAGGATTTGTATATTTTTGCTGTTTCTTTATTTTTGATGGCATTGAAATATGCCAGTTTCCTTCGATTGAGCAGATTGTTCCACATTCGAATTATTTTTAATAATATGTGGAAATCTCCACCCTTTACCTGAAGATGGTCGTAAGACCAGAAACACGTGTTGTAAAACTATGTAAAACTATGAAAAATAAAGAATAATATATTTTTTAATAAAAAAGAAAAAACAAAAACCCACATTACAACCAAAAAAGTTTGCGGTACCTCTCTTCTTTTTAATATACACACTTTTCTCTCGTTGGAACCATTATAACCTCTTCATTTCATTTTATATAACTACAACGAAAGAATGCCGCGAACTGAAAAGAAATCCATGGAAGAACTACTTGAGTTACTCAAAATTACCAACCAAAAACAGGAACTACTGGAGGAAGAAATACAGAAATTGAACAAAAATGTGGAAGCTATTCTCCTACAGATCACATCACAACAAACCAGGGAACACAACTGCAACACAGAAACACTAATAGAACATGTCAAAACACAGTTTGAATACCTGGAAAATATTAAAAAATCACATATCCAAGATGAAGCGTACAGAATGAAAATACGGAATCTCCGAATGTGGAACAATCTGCTCAATCGAAGGAAACTGGCATATTTCAATGCCATCAAAAATAAAGAAACAGCAAAAATATACAAATCCTTCATAGAAATGGAGGAAATATTTATTCCAAGGAAATTCCGCGAAAAAATTAACTCACAAGACACGGAGAAACAAAAACAAATAAAAAACACACTAAGCCTAACAAAAATGCAGGCCCAAATTGAAATACAAGAAGACAAAACAATATACTTTACAAAGAAATATACAGAGATTGATAACGAATTATTTACAAAAATCAAGGAATTATGTCCTAAAGAAACTCACAGATTCCTGTCAGAATTATGGGAATCGAAATGTAAAAAAGAGGAGGAAAAATCTCTGAATATCCTGGAAAGGAAGATAACCTGGTTAAAAGCACTACCAGAAAAAGAAAAATTGGAAAATGAGACAAAACCAAAAAAAACAGTCCAGACTCACCAAAAAACACAATACTCAACGCAAAACAACCACCAGCAAATACAGAGAAAACCACCCAACAGAGTCAAAAACCCAAATACCTATTACCACACACAAACAGACGTGCAAGGTAAGCATTATAACCCATTCTACCATACGCAAACACATCCAAAAACAAACTCACATAATACATATCTTAACCCATTCTACTATATGCAAACATATCCACAAGGTAGGAAGCATAATACATACTACCAGCGCACACAAACACGCCCACATAACAAATACATTTATGAACATACACCAAACAGCGCAAAAACAAACCTGCACAGACCACCGCACTGTAACACAAACAGACAAATATCAGAATACACACACACCCACAAACCCAACACTTACAAATACCACCTAGCACAACAAACCAAACCTGGCAACCATTACCTGTATCCAGAAGTACAACCAAAATTCCCCGAAAAGTTCTACACACAACCCACATACAATCCATACAAATACAACAAATCTAAAAACGTATGGAACATGCCCCCTAATAAAAACAAACACACCTATATAGAACCACCGAGAAACAACAACCCCATTTTCCCCCAAAAAAATTCCCACTGGCAAGAAAACTCAAAATGTACAGGGAGAGAATATCTTTTAGAAAACCCAAGATATATTAAAAGAAACAATCATTATTTTTTAGAAGCCCCAGTCCGAACAAAAAAACCAGTTTAGATGACACAAAACCCAAAGTAATAAACCTATCCACATACACATTTACAAATGACGAAATCAACCTACTGAAATTGGGCCTAAAATTCTGCCCTGCTCCAAAAAGCAATATAGCAGACCTAAAAAAAGACCTTAAGGAATTTGAACGCAAACTGAGACTGATAGAAATGTTTAATGATAACAAAAATATTACAGATGAGTCACTAGTAAAAAATAAATCTAATTTCTTCCCAAACAAAAATAGCAATACCAGTGAGCTAAATATGTTTTTCGAAAAACTCTGGAACCTCAACCTAGAGGAAAAATCCAGACCATTCGACAACCTCACATACAGACAAAGACTAGCCTTAGAGAACATCCGAAAAAATAATAACATAATTATAAAAGAAGCAGATAAAGGCAGCGCCATAGTGATCATGGACAGAACATACTATAAAACAAAAATTCTAGAAACACTAGAGGATAGAAATAACTACAAATTAATTGACACTAACATAGACAAAAACATTATATCAAAAATTACAAAACTCTGCACAACACATAATAAAATATTAACAAAAAAAGAGAAGGATTTCCTAATAAACTTTATACCAAAAACAAGCAATTTCTACGGACTACCTAAAATTCACAAATCACGTGAAATAAAAGCAGCTATAGAGACACAAAAATCTGAATACATTAGCATCCCAAACCCCAGTGACCTTACATTCAGACCAATAGTAGCAGGACCAGCCTGTCCAACTAGTAAACTAAGTAACCTGATAGACATAATATTACAACCATATACGAAACAAATTAAAAGTCATATCAGAGACGATATACATTTCCTTAGCTACATACCACAAAAGGTGGATCCGGGAACTCTTATGGCAACTTTTGATATTAGTAGCCTATACAGCAACATACCCCATGAACTAGGAAAGAAAGCAATCTCATTCTGGATTGAAAAACATCCAGAAACACTACATCCGAGATTCACTAAAGAGTTCATTATCAATAGTATAGATCTAATTTTAAACAATAACACCTTTGAATTTGACAATAAAAATTATATCCAAACCCTGGGTACAGCAATGGGAACAAAAATGGCTCCAACATATGCCACCCTAACATTAGCTTAGCTAGAAGAAAACCTCTATGAACAGATAGAACAAATATATGGGGCAAATATAAAAGCCCAGTTCACTAAATCTTGGAAAAGATACTTAGATGATTGCTTCATCTTTTGGAAATCCTCATGGGGCGACATTAACCAATTTCATACTCTACTTCAAAACTTACACCCAAAAATCAAATTCACGCAAGAATATAATTTTAACGAATTACCATTTTTAGATATACTCATTAGAAATAAAAACAACCATATAATCACAGATATCTACCACAAACCCACAGACACCCAACAATACCTTCATTTCAAGAGCCATCACCCCAAAAGCTGCCTAAAATCTATTCCCTATTCCCTAGCACGTAGAGTTTGTACTATAGTGACTGATAAACACCTCCGAAAAACCCGCTTAGAAGAACTACATAAAACTCTAAAAAAACGAGGCTACCCCACAACTCTAATAAACAAAGGTTTTGAACTCGCAAAAAAAATCCCTCTAGACCAACTCAGAAATAAAAAGAAACGTAATGTCGAGCCAACTCTAGCATATGTCTCAACATACAACAAAAACAATCCAGAAATATTCACAAAAATTACCAAAAATCTAGACCGACTTAGCAAGAATAATAAACTGAATAATATAATAAAAACAACCAAAATAATCAAAAGTAAACGCCAATCTAAAAACCTAAAACACATATTAACCTCATCTAAATTTACCCAACACACAATACAGGGAGTCACAAAATGCAACAAAAAAAGGTGTGGGGTTTGTGACATCATTATAGAAGGAAACTCGTACACTTTTCAAAACCCCAAAACAACGTTCACAATAAACAAAAACTTAAACTGCAACTCCAAAAATGTGATTTATGTACTTAAATGCACAAAATGCAGGAAATCATATATAGGCATCAGCCAACAACTGAACAACAGGGTCTCCCTACACAAAAGCAACATAAAGTTGCCAGACAACAGAAAACTTTTTGTTTCACAACATATTTTTGAATGTAACCAGGGTAAATTTAATATCATGCCGATATACCAAACAGACAATTATTCCTATCTACAAATACAGGAAAAAAATTTCATAAATAAATTCAAACCGGAACTGAATAGATCATTACCCCACACACAAAAGCACACAGCATGCACACATGGTGACCAAATACAGTGATCAAACCGCTCTTATACATGCACGCAAGCTCACATGCGGGTATCTGTGGAACACGAAAAATGTATATATGAACGCATATGTGTGTGTGTGTGTATGTGTGTGTGTATGCGTGTGTATGTATATATGTATATGTATATATATATATATATATATATATATGTATGTATGTGTATGTATGTATGTATGTGTATGTGTATGTATATGTGTGTGTGTGTGTATATGTATGTATGCGTGTATATGCACGCATATTGGCGAAAGCAGGGGAGCTACTCACACAAACCCCACACAACTTAGGAAATACGTGTGTATGTATATGCGTATATATATGTATATGTGTGTGTGTGTGTGTGTGTGCGTGTGCGTGCTGGTCCCATGTAACTTGGGAAAAATGTGTGTGTTTGTGTATGAGTGTGTGTGTGCGTTTGTACAGATTCCTTATGGTGGGACAATATACGTGTGTGCATGTGTATGTGTGTGTGTGTGTGTGTGTGTATGTTTGTGTGTGTGTGTATGTGTACAAGTGTGTTTACTAATTCTTCGTAGTGAAACAGTGTATGTATTCAGGGGGAATGTACACACACACATATATACACGCATGCTGACAGGAACACACGAAAAAACCGAAATAGATCTAAGGGATCTAAGAACACACAGGGGTCATTAAAACATTAAAAGATAAGACAACCCGATTCATCACTTCTCAAACCAACCTTAATTGTTTTATGACCCTTCGCTCAGAACTCTTCACTACCATTTAAAGAAAGACATTGGAATGACCAACACAAAAACAGAGAATGTCTCATATAGAGAAGATGTAACATTGAAAAGCATAAAGGAAAAAAATTAATTATTTTTAATAATTATTTTTAATAATATGTGGAAATCTCCACCCTTTACCTGAAGATGGTCGTAAGACCAGAAACACGTGTTGTAAAACTATGTAAAACTATGAAAAATAAAGAATAATATATTTTTTAATAAAAAAGAAAAAACAAAAACCCACATTACAACCAAAAAAGTTTGCGGTACCTCTCTTCTTTTTAATATATATATATATATATATTTATATATATATATATATATGCTGTGTGTGTGTGTGTGTGAGAGAGAGAGAGAGAGAGAGAGAGAGAGAGAGAAATAGCATATATATGTCTACAGTAACGTGCAAACACTACGCATAAATTCTTATTTATACTCAGAAATATCGCAAAATGCACATACTTATATTAATACAGACGGAACTCTTTTTATCCCCATCAGTTACACACAAATAAACTACTACAACGTTGCTAGTAGCAACATCAAACTATTTTGATATCTGATCTTGCCATGATGATTGCAATGGGAATGTGTCGGATATTGGGGACAGGTAGAAACAACTCATTCGCACATCATAATGCCCGGCACAGCTGCAGCAAAAAAATATTATTAGGGCAATTTTCTGCGTGACAATCAGTCAATGATATCACGAGCGTAAATTTGATCTGATATGGAATATCCAGATTTCGCTTTTGTCCCGACGGTAAACCGTTAGGCAAATCATTTATATCTCGGGGTCCGGTCAGAGGTTGGGTGAGGTGGAAAGCATTAAAGATTGATCATATTGGAATAAAACTAAAAGAAAGAAAGTAAGAAAGAAAGAAAGAATAAATGGACGAAATGAAGCCTGGAAGAAAGAAGAAAAATGAAAGGAAGAAATGATGAAATAAAAAATAAAATTAAGAAGGGTTAAAAGAAAGAATGAAAGAAAGAACGAACGAACAAAAGAAAGGATTAATGAAAGAAATAATGAATCGAAGAAAAAAAAAACAACGAAAGAAACAAAGAGAGAAATAAACAATGAAAGAAAGAGGAAATAAAAGATGAAATAGAAAATGGAATGTAGGACGAAATAAAGGAATTAAAAAAGACTGAAAGAAATAAAAAGAAAAAAAGAATGAATGAATAAAAAAGTAAGAAATAAAGACAAAAGAAAGGAAGGACAAAAAGTATTGAAAAAAAGAAATAATAATAAGAGAGAAATAAATAATGCGAAAAGAATGACACAATGAAAAAATAATGAAAGAAATGATGAAATAAAGTTTGAAAGAAAAAAGAATGAAAGAAAGAATAAATAAATAAATGAACGAATGAATGAAAGAAAAAGAAAGAAAGGAAGAAAAAATGAATTATTCAAAGAAACGATTACAGAAAGAAACAATAAAACAAAGAAAGAAAGAAAGAAAGAAAGAAGGGTTGTAATAAAGAATGGCAGGAAGAATGAAATAAACAAAAAAAAACTGACACCGAAAAAATAAAGGGAATGAACGAAAAAATAAAAAGAAAGAAAAAAGAAAAAATGAATGAAATAAATAACGAAATAGAATGAAAGAAAGAAAAAAGAAAGATTGAAAGAAAGAACGAAAGAATGAAAAGTAGAATGAATAAATGAAATAATGAAAAGGAGAATGAATGAATTAAAGAATGAAAGGAAGAATGAATGAATGAAAGCATCAAAGAAAGAAAGAAAAAACAAGAATGAATGAAAGAACGAAAGAATGAAAAGAAGAATGAATGAATGAAAGCATCAAAGAAAGATGTAAAAACAAAAGGAGAATGAATGAAAGAACGAAAGAATGAAAAGTAGAACGAATGAATGAAATGGAAAAATTAATGAATGAAAGGATGAAAAAAAGAATGAAAGGAAGAATGAGTGAATGAAAGCATCAAAGATAGAAGAAAAAACAAAAGAAGAATGAAAGAAAGAACGAAGTAATGAAAGAAGAATGAATGAATGAATGAATGAATGAACGAAAGGAAGAAGGAAAAAAATGAATGACTGAAAAGAAGAATTAATTAAAGTAAGAAAGAAAGAAAAATAAGTAAAGAAAGAATGAATAAATGGAAGAAAGAATGAGAAAAGTATAGAATATTTATGAAGAATATTAAAATTAAGAGTGAAGCAGAATCGATTATGCGTAAAAAAAAACTGTCAACGAATGCGACAGAAAGCCGATGAGTAAATTGGTGTACGCTTGATCGTCTTTCGTTTAGCTGACGAACCAAGCGCACACCATTGTTCATTTCTACCTACAAACGCATCAGTCTTTCCCACTTTCACACTGACAGTTTATATTCTATGAGACGTTACCATTTCTCTTTGAAATATAGACAGATGAGAGAGATGGCGACTCTTATCTTGGTATCTACGTTGATGACACAACTACTTAAGTCTTAATGGTAAGTCTAATCGATTCGATAGGGTCAAATTGACAGCTGATCTAAAAAAGATGAACTACAATCTTTTGTTAACTGGAAAAAGAAATGTCTTGTTATTTTAGGCCAGACAAACTTAAACGTCTCTCTTTTAAACGTCTGAGAGAACATTTTTGACTTCCATCTGCATTTCTCAGACTAATGTTTTTCGTGGAAAGATTATATTGAATCTGTCGCTTGGGCCACTGGTTGGTTCACTGTGTCGTAATAGACAATTTTTCTCGCTAGAATCTATCTTGCACATTTATAAGACAACCATTTGCCAATACATTAAATATTGCTGTCACATATGGTACTGTGATTTTGCTATTATTATGTATTATAAATTCTTTATAAAATTCAAAGGAGAATATGCAAAGTTATTAGCCCTGAGAGTTCGCAGAACTAAAGCTTGGGCCCCCGTTAATAAAATGGATATAATCTGAAGATTTGATCTACCAAACACCCTCAAACGGAGATTGTTTCGAACCACTTAACGTAGGGCACCACTGTTTAAATATTAACTGAAACTCTAGAGTCTACGTTTGATGGAAACTACATTCGGATGCTGCGAGCCAAACATCTCTTGGAGACAACATCCAAAAAAAATCACAGTTTTATGGAACAATCCTTGATATTTCTACAATTTTACTTGAATAAAGATAGCACTTTGCAGAACACTGCTGACGAGCAGAATAAGAAACGCGGGAGATCTTCAGCTGTGGGCATCTAGTGTTATGGGACCTACATTTATGACTGAATGGACTATTACTATATATGCGGGGAGATTATGCCTCTCAGGAAAGTTGTCCATCGTTGAGAGTCTTGATGCGACGTGCTCCAGCAAGTCGGTCGAACTTCGGCAGAGCCTCGTTCAGAGAGGTTGACCAACCCGATTCTGTTTATACAGTTTCTACGGGCATTTTTGACCGAGCCTACAGGCTCGGGAATACCCACATTAAACTCGGCCTTGTGCCATATCTATCCCTCGTGGGGGGGGGGACAGTAAATATTGTTGTCCATCGTTGACAGCCTTTGTGCAACTTGTCCCTGCAAGTTGGTCGAACTCTCTGCCTCTGAGCAGAGAGGAACCCGGACGAGGCTCCGCCGGAGAGCAGAGTCTCGTCCGGGGAGGTTAACCAACCCGATTCTGTTTTTGCAGTTTCTACGGGAATGTTTGGCCGATCTTACGGGCTCTGGAATACCCACGTTAAACTCGGACTTGTGCCACATCTATCCCTCGTGGGGGGACAGTAAATATTGCTGTCCACTGTTGACAGCCTTGCTGCGACTTCTTCCAGCTAGTAGGTCGAACTCTCTGCCTCTGAGCAGAGAGGAACCCGGACGAGGTTCCGCCGAAGGGCAGAGTCACGTTCGCGGAGGTTGACCAACCCGATTCTGTTTTTACAGTTTCTGTGGGCCTTTTTTTTTTGGCCGAACCTACGAGCTCTGGAATACCCACGTTATACTCGGCCTTGTGCCATATCTATCCCTCGTGATGGGGACAGTAAACATTGCTATTCACCGTTGACAGATGGTCGAACTCTCTGCCTCTGAGCAGAGAGAAACTTGGACGAGGCTCCGCCAGAGGGCATAGTCTAGTTCCGGGAGGTTGACCAACCCGATTCTCTTTTTACAGTTTCTACGGGCATTTTTGGCCGAGCTTACGGACTCGGGACCACCCACGTTATACTAGGCCTTGTGCCATATCTATCTCTCGTGGGGGGGGACAGTAAATATTGCTGTCTACAGTTGACAGGAAGACGGTCGAACTCTCTGCCTCTGAGCAGAGAGGAATCCGGACGAGGCTCCGCCGTAGTGCAGAGTCTCGTTCGGGAGGTTGACCAAGACGATTCTGTTTTTACAGTTTCAGCGGGAATGTTTTGGCCGAACCTACTGGGTCGGCAATACCCACGTAAAGCTCGGCCTTGTGCCACATCTTTTCCTCTTGAGGGGGACAGTAAATATAGCTGTCTACAGTTGACCAATTGACTACTGTACATTACCGTCAGTCGGACGTGAAACACTTTTGTATTCGTTCTTTTGTTTAATAATATGTTTTCACTAAATTGCTGAGTTGGAGTTTTCTTCCAGACCTATTCTGGGTCCACAACATCTAGCCATGGAGCAAGACGGGTTGATCGCCCTGCGAGCGCCTACATTGACCAGAATAGTCTATTAACTATTTGTGCCTACATGGTTTCTATTTCTCGAACGGGAAAGGGACGGAAAGAAGCGATTTGCTTCAGGACACAGAGTCCGACTCTAATGACCTTCCGAATTGATGCAGGAATCTGTTGGTTGTCGTGAGAGACTCATGAATGTTCGGGTTAGCTTGACAGAATAATAACCCCTGAAGAGTCGTGAAGGAATCACAGAGAATCGTTGAGCAATAATTGTATTACGTTTTGTACTGGGAAATCATGTATCGACCTAACCTAATAATTATATTAATTATTATCCGATTTTAATATAATATCTTGTGGCGAAGTTTACCACATTAATTTAACTTTGATAAGAAAACAGGACTCACGCAAGAAGAATAACCACAAGACATTGTTGCATATAAAATATATGTATATTAACAAGATGTACAATATCAAACAACGATGTGAAAGAAAACATGCATTTAAGTAAGAAAGGTTGAATTAATCAAGAGTTGCCTCCCTTTGCTGTAATTTAAGAGTTCAGTGAGAGATAATTATTTGGTTTAAAGTTCGCTGGATAAATGTTCATGAGTGTTTCATGATATGATTGTTCTTGTGATATTACTGTTGAAAAGTATTGTTGTGTCAAAAGAAGTTTTTAGTGAAGGTGTACAAATTATCATCAGCATTTGGGTGTGTGTGTAAGTGAGAAGGTTGGCGCGTGGTCAGAACTGGTGTTCCAACTGTCGTAGATTCGTTTAGCAGTTGAGGTCTCACTAATTTAGATGAGAAAAATCTTGGTTTAAATAAGCGACTATAGGCTCCGATTCGTTGCGCGGGAAAAATTATTCTTCACGTGCAAACGATCTGATTGCTTGGCATCAATCAATCAGCGAGAGAGCTTTGGGGAGACTTAAGGAAGCTTCTGTGAGCCACTTCTCCCAACAGTGCACAAATTTGACTACTCAAAAAAATAAAACGATTCCAAAATTGTCGCATAACTGCGATTCGTAAATTGCCTGTAGAAATTGTATTAGTGATTTATTAGCCAATGATCGTTTTGCATTGTACGTGTGTTTTTGTGAATGCATGTATATGGTCGGGCGTAAGTAGGTTCGCACAATCTTATTATAATTATGCCTGTCTCTCCCATAGCACGAGCGCTACACTCTGCTAATACCTCACAAATAATGGACTATTCCACTTTGATCGCGTGGACAGGCGGAAAAGAAGTATCAGGAGCGCAACTTGGGAAAATGAAAGAAACAAACAAAGAAGAAGAAACAGCAGTGTTTAACGTGTCGCGCCAATCCCTAAGATATATTGGACTATTCCGTTTTCATAACTTGGAAACACTGAAAATCCATATTAGAGGCCTTACTTGCTTTCAGCGATAAAATGAAAGAAAGAAAGAACGAAAGTAAAGAATAAAAGAAAGAATGTAAGAAAAAATGAAGAGAACAGACGATAGAAGCGTTTAACGTCTGCAGTCACCACCTCATATATAGAGTATGTCTATATTTCTGAGATGAGGTGTTATGTACAGTATTTACATTAGTCGGACTATTGTCCTCATCTTTGTCGCCATATTTGTCACAACGTTTCGGCCTTTGTACGCTCCGGCCTTCTTCAGGTGGTTGGAATTTCGAACCGAAACCTTTATTTCGATCACTGGGGTAGACTGTTCTAGTTCCACGAGCCTCAAGGACACATGGTACAGTGGATAAAGGCGTTGGTTAGATCCAGTGACAGACCCAAAGAGTGTGAGTTCAATACCCGGTTCAGGCAGTGGAGAGCTTTCAGAGGGAAAATTGCCAGGAGATAACTTATGACTGACATCCATCAAACATGGCACGTGGAACTAGAACAGTCTACCCCAGTGATCGAAATAAAGGGTTCGGTTCGAAATTCCAACCACCTGAAGAAGGCCGGAGCGTACAACGTGACAAATATGGCGACAAAGATGAGGACAATAGTCCGACTAATGTAAATACTGTACCTCATATATAATGTACTATTCTGTTTTGATCACGTGGAAAGAGGAAAACACATATCAGAGACGCTACAATTTCGGCGAGAAAAAAGAACGGAAGGAAGGAAGAAAGAAAGAAAGAAAGAAAGAAAGAAAGAAAGAAAGAAAGAAAGAAAGAAAGAAAGCGACAAATGAATGAAAGAAAGAAAGAAAGAAATTAAATGGAAAATGTTGTCACTTTCAAATGTTTTCATTACTCCTTAAAATAACGAACAGCATTAATATTTATGCTTTTTATTGCAATATTTTGTTAAAGTCGTTAAGCTCAAATATTTAACGACGCGATAGAAAAATTTCTACGGATATTTTATTGCTATAGAACTCTCCGTGAGCTTATCCAATCATTAAATTAAGAATTAAGATTCATCAGAAATTTAAAATAGGAAAATCATGAAATATTCATGGGCATCTCTAGTATATAATAATGTTTAAAGCGATAACTTTTTTCCTATACATTTCTGAAGAAGTCCAAACAGGAATATACAAGAAAAAAGATAGGAAACTTATACAGAGGAAAAATGAGAAAAATTCAAGAAGAATTGTCTATTAATTATTTGTGCCCACATGGTTTCTATTTCTCCAACGGGAAAGGAACGGAAAGAAGCGATTTGCTTCAGGAGAAGCCAAAAGAATGGAGCGATTACAAGAAAAAATAACAAATATATATATATACATCTCCATTTTTGGTGACGTACCAGCAAATATGTTCTTTGTGTCGACAAAGAGAGATAAATATTTTGATCATCTGCTTTTCAGGAAGGGTTGCCAATGGGGAGGAAATTATGTTTTGCAGTATTCAGACTTGATTTAAAGAGAAGAAATACCAGTCTAAGCTGTTACGAAAAGGTAATTCTTAGTTGCTAGAAATATTTGGCTATGATTCCTCTTCCTGGTATACAGTTATCAGGCTGGGTGTCATGGCGGGTGTATGTGAGTTTGTAGATTTGTGCTCAAGCGTGCTTTTTCCTCTCTGACTTAATAATAAAGAGTCATTAAATAACTTATGAACTTAGCATATAGGGTTCATGTATATTGATATGTTTATCGGCCTTATTCCTCTCCTGCATTGTTTGAGTTCGTCTCTACACATTTATTACAGTTCTCTACATCTATATACCTACATCTTTTAGGAGAAAGAAGTATGCCAGAGTAGAAGAAATATTTCTTGTGATATGTTTCGTTCTGTACGACTTCATGGGGCTATGTTTGCTTACTTTGAATGCCGCTAAACAGTCACAAGAATGCAAGAGAGACGTAAATTTATAATAATTCCTTTTTAGAAAAGACCTTTTGGGTATATAATCTAGCCTCATTTACATTCATTTCTTTTATATCTGCTTCACCTTTGTTCATAGATATCTCACATTGTGCTAAAAGACGATGTGACAAGAATGGTGAAACGTTGTAAGATGATCTGGTTATTAAACCAATTTCTAACTACGTCCCTCTTATAAATTGTCCTCTTATTTAATTAGAGTAGCATTTGAAAACAAATTTGTGATCAGCAATTAATGCATTTAATATGTTGTTTTATAAACGATCCCCTTTGTCTTCATATAAACTTTTATATGCATTTATTGAGGTTTCTCCGATGTATTTCTTGTGGCAATTATTGCAGCCAATAATGTAAATTAGTCTTCCAAGTTTTAGCGTATTATTTTCTTTTGTACTAAGTAAGTCTTTCATTCCTTTAAAATTAGTTGTGACATATTTTAGGCGGAGCTGAGATAAATTCTTTTCAAGAGTTAGTAGTGTATAACAATATATTCTGATTTGCTGTCTTTTTCAAGAATGACAAAATTATTTTAAATTTATAATTATTGTCACCCGCCCCTTTTAAACCTGGCACATGGATAGTGACATCAAACTAAACATAAACTTAGTCCGATTAAGTCCTAAAGGGCAAAACGCGACAAACGAAAACGTTGTCCAATTTGTCATGATTGTTCTCCTGAATTTTCTCATGGGATAACGATATAAAAATTATATATCGTTATTCTCTCTCTCTCTCTCTCTCTCTCTCTCTCTCTCTCTCTCTCTCTCTATATATATATATATATATATATATATATATATATATATATATATATATATATATATATATATATATATATATAGTCACTGTCAGTCACTGTGTGTTTATCTAAATCTAAAAATAAACACGCTAAAATTCACATTCGTCCCTGCCGTGCGCCGGCGGCTTAGTGGGAGACATTCCGACTGACGCAAATTCAGTCGGGTTTCGATCCTAGCTGGAGGCAACCGGACGTCAAGCCACACTGATGAGCTGTGAAACAGCGAAACAGTCTGTCTGTGGATGACAAAAATATTGCCTCCTGAGAAATTAATTTCTGTTGAGCTCTCTGGTTTGAGGTGTGAATTTGTAAACAGTGACTATTTAAGCTAATATTGCACGACTCTTCGGCAGAATCGAGTCACTGTCAGTCACTGTGTGTTTATCCGAATCTAAAAATAAACACGCTAAAATTCACCTTCGTCCCTGCCGTGCGCGGATCAGTCGGGTTTCGATCCTAGCTGGAGGCAACCGGACGTCTAGTCACACTGATGAGCTGTGAAACAGCGAAACAGTCTGTCTGTGGATGACAAATATATATATATATATATATATATATATATATATATATATATATATATATATTACTTTCATTGTTTACATTATTCGGATTATTATACTCATCTTCATTGCCATATTCAAAACGTTTCGGTCGTTGTACCCTCCGTTCTTCTTCAGGTGTTCGTAATTTTGAACCGAACATTTTATTTCGTCCAGTTGATTGTTCTTGTCTTACATGCTTGCTGGACGAAATGAAAGTTTCGGTTCGAAATTCTAATCACCTGAAGAAGCCTGGTGCATACAATTGCCGAAACGTTGTGAATATGACAATGAAGATAACAGTCCGAATAACGTAAATAATGCAAGTAATCATAATACCTCATCTCATACACACACACACACACACACACACACACATATATATATATATATATATATATAAGAAGAAAGAAGAGTAAGAATTATAATCCTTTGGTCTGAGCAGTTATTTATAATTTTTTGAAACAGTGCTCGACACAAAACAGTAAAGCAAAATATTAAAATATTTTCTTTTTAAAAATATGATTCAATCGCGACACAAAAAAAATTCCATGTTTCGAAACTGAAACTAAATTTATAAATTTAATTTCCATAGACAGTTTATGTATCAAATCTATGTTGCTTACAAAGTCAAAAATTAACACCCTGCCACCCCTAAATTGAAACAGATTTTTCTTAACCGTAACAACTCATAATAACAATAATGTATACGCTTATAAATTAAGTAGATTTTTTTGAAAGTTTATTCCTAGCATCGCTTGACAATGGAACGCGACTATGGATTTTGAGTTTAATAATTAAATTTATGAATTTAGTTCCAGTTTTGAAACATGGAAATTTTCTGTGTCGCGATGGAATCATATTTTTAACAAGAAAATAATTATAATATATATATATATATATATATATATATATATATATATATATATATATATATATGTTATCAGGTATTATATTAATAGGATATTTCTCCCTTAGATTCCGCCAATATATTCTTGCGTAAATGAAAGTGGTCTCCCTAAATCATTCACAGCAGATCTTTTGCAACGGATTCATCAAACGCTTTGTAATAATGTATTCATGGGTTGGAGAATTTCATGCAGTTTTATTTATCTTACTGATAGATTTAGTTCTAGAATCCATGCTGTGGAAGCTATTGGTATGTAGAATATAGTTTTATTATAGAAAAGCTAGACATATGTGAGATATAAGTTTATTATAAAAAGGAAAGAACGAAAGTATTTCCTGAAGGTAACTGTCACAAAAGAATGAAAATCTAGTATACGTGTCACATGAAAGAAAAAAAAGAAAATACAGACAAAAGAAATAATGACAACAGGAGATTATAGGTAATTGAAATGATATGAAAAGAGGATATAAAGAGAAAAAGAAATGTATAAAAAGAAAGAAGGAAAGAAAGAAAGAAAGAATGTCAGTAGGCGAAAATACAAAAAGGAATTGCAGGGCCAGGAAGAAAGAATGAAAGAAAACAGAAGAAAGAAAGATAAAAATAGAGGTAAAAAGAAAGTAAAAGAGAGACATGCCATAAGAGAGAATGAAAAATGGTAAAAGAAAGGAAAAAAGAAAGACAAAAATGAATGAAAATAAAGGAAGACAGACAGAATGTAAAAAAGAAAAAGACAGAAAAAAGAATGAAAAAGAATATATAGAAATAAAGAATAAAAAGAAAAACACAGAAAGAAAGAATGAAAAAGAAAAGAAAGAAAGAATAAGATAGTGAAAGAAAGAAAGAATTAATGAATGAATGAATGAATGAATGAAAAAAAGAAAAAAAAACAGAAAGAAATAATAAACAAGTAAAAGCCAGAAAGAAGGAATGAAAATAGAAAAAGTCAAATAAAGTATGAATAAATAAAAGAGAGACAGAAAGGATGAAAAGAGAAAAGAAAACAGAAAGAAAAAAGACAAAATTAACAAACAGAAAGAAAGAACGAAAAAGACAGAAAGAAAGAATGAAAAAAAAAGCAGAAAAAAAAGAAAAAAGAAAAAGACAGACAGTATAAAAAAGAAAGGCAGAAAGAAAGAAATAAAAAAGAGAAAGAAAGGCAGAAAGAAAGAAAGAAAAAGAGAAAGAAAGACAGAAAGACAGAAAGAAAGAAAAAGAGAAAGAAAGGCAGAAAGAAAGAAAGAAAAAGAGAAAGAAAGACAGAAAGAAAGAAAAAGAGAAAGAAAGACAGAAAGACAGAAAGAAAAAGAGAAAGAATGACAGAGAGAAAGAAAGAAAAAGAGAAAGAAAGGCAGAAAGAAAGAAAGAAAGAAAAAGAGAAAGAAAGGCAGAAAAAAGAAAGAAAATAGTTGCAAAGGAGATGGAGAATAAGGCCGAAGTAATGCAAGAGTAAAACCGTGGACAGTAACAAATGAAAGCCACAGAGAAAGGAAACCAAAATAGAATTGACTGACTGAAAAAAGAACACTAAAAATGACAAAATGCACAAAATATCAAGACATAACAGAAGAATGAATTCAAGTCAAAAAGCAAAGCTACCGAAAAAAAAAAAAACTGTTACCCACCCCGAAGACAAAAAAGCTGCCAATAAAAGAAATAAAGTAAAAACTAGAACTAAAAGTTGAACAGGAGAAAGAAAAATAGTTAAGACCTCATTCGCCAACAAGTAAAGGTATTTATCCATTGATGTCGCTACACTACAAGTTTACTGCCTGATTTTTTTACGTTAAGTTGTCATCACGAAAGTCCCAAAATACGCAAGTAACCAGCAATTTCAAATTTATGACAAAATCACCAAGAACTCTTCGTTGTTGTTATCGGTTGGTCTCAAGTTAATTCGTGCATTTAGAAAGTTCTTTGAAACCATTGTCTGAATTCTGCTGAAATTCCGATGATTGGATGGCAAGAATGGTGTTATTTGCTGCAACTAATGATGGAAGGCCAACCAAAAAATAACCCTGTCTTGCTTTTCGAAACATTCCGTGGTGAATCACTGACAAATGATAATTTATTTTCCTTCTGTGTATATGTAATTGCAATAAATTTCTATGCACATATACAAAATACAAATAGCATTCAAACCTACACAAATTTATTGTCGTTAAATTTCATTTACGTACAACGTTTGTAAATAATATTACCAATTTAGAAATAACGAACAACTCGGGGAATGGCGCCTTAATCTGTCTCAAAGTGTCACTCACACGCGTTTATCAGAGCGTCAATTGTCATTTTAAAAACAGTACACGGACTGAAGTTTCCTTTCATTTTCATTTTTCTTACCTATTTTTGTTTAATAATTTGGAATACACCCCTAATGGAGATTTGAATAGAATGTTCCACGTCCTATTTTTGATTCATTTGTTTTTGTTTTTTTTTAAGGTCGAGATGTGGCACAAAGAGCGCACTTGAGTTAAGGCCCAAACCTGGCTTGTCCCTGCAACAAATGATGCGCTGGCATCGGGATCCCACCAATCGCATCTCCCAGCAGAAGGAAAGAGAGGAAGAAAAACAGGTAAAAAGAAAGACAAGCAATAAGAATGAAAAATTGTAAAAAAGAAAGAAAGGAATAAAAAGAAGACTAAAAAGAACGAAAATACAAAAAGACAGAAAGAATATAAAAAGAAAAAAAAAAACAGAAAAATGAGGGAGGTGCTGCCGGACATTCTTCATTTATTTATTGTGATCTGCCCGAAGACAACGACACCAGTTGAGTGATTAAAAATGCTGTTACCAAACCAAAACGGAAAGTTATTTCACAAATAGTGATTTTCTATCAGAAGGCCGGAAACCTGGACACCCAGTGTGGATTGAAATCAACACTGAGTTTTAATTAATCCAGCAAGACATGAGTACTAACCATTGCATCAGGTCAAAGTCAACTTGCGTTAAGTATAATCTTATCAAATCTTTTTAGTGTAATTTATTTGCCTCAACCAAAATAACTGTCGAGAGGTTAGAATGTTCGCTTTCTGGTCATGAGACACGGGATCGAATCTCACCAGGTTCGATTCGTCCGGAAAGAGACATCATCATGTTATCGGACTGGAGGCGTCAATCTCAGCGCCCGTCACACTTGGAAATTGTCTGAAAACCATAAAACGGGTTGACCCAAGCCTTATGAGTGAAATAGAAGGAACACTTAGGGCCGTCGATAGCTGTGCTAGCACGAAGTCACAAGAAACGAGGATTTGAACGTGCTGGTGTTGTTTAGATTGTAGATCATTCTAGATAACAGGCTCTCTCCTAGAAACTATAACTAAGGTCTGCTCAGAATAGTGACAGTATAAACCACAGGTTGGCGCTGTGGGTGTTGAACAAACACAAATATGCCTGGGCGAAACTCTACAGTAGGTATTGGCTTGCCGCCCTAGTAGACGGGTATTATATAGCTATTATATACATACATATATATATATATATATATATATATATATATATATATATATATATATATATATATATATATTCAGTTGTATGGATATTAGTTTGTCACCCTAGGTTTCACGCTTTTGTCATCATCAGACAAACTGGTTCATTTTTTAAATAGTGGCTCTATTTATGCTTGTTTGTGTTTGATTATTTGTGTGTGGTTGAGGGGGGGGGGAATTTTCTTCCGTGTTTGGTTGGGCTGACACACTCCCATATATAGACACACATACATACAGGTGTATGCATTTTAGTTCGTACAAACACTCCCACATAAATAATCCGGGGTTGGGCGCAGATAGACATCCGTGCGTTCGAGCATACATATATCCGCATTTGTCATTCTATTTCGGTGTCGGGACTGTATTGTTACATATGCAGCAATGCTCTCCTAACAAGGAACAAGTGGGAATGGATTTGACTTTTTTTCCGATCGGTCGCTCGCCCCGTCAGATAAGCTCATATTTCCTCACACATACACACACACACACATATGTAGACCCGTACCCGAACTCGTTGGTTAAGATAGGTTCTGCCTGTGGACATTATGAGGATATTGATTGTATTTTTATCAACACTAACTGCTGGTGTATCTTTTGATTATGTTAACGGTAATAATAACTGTAAAATTATTATTATTGATATGTTGATAATAATTATTTACTTGTTATTGCTTATGATAACCGATAAAATTTGCCTTAATGATCACGGAAACAATAATATAACAATGACAAAAAAGTTAATAATAGCAAAGGTTATTATGATAATAATTGACGTAACCATGACAATAATAATAATAATAATAACATTCAAAAGGCTATCAAAATAAAAGGACTCAAAAATATGGCACATGGGAACATCAACAATCCCTGTTGTAGTTGGAGCCCTAGGATTGTTTGGAAAGGATTCCAGTAGACTAACTGAAGGGATTCCTGTAAGCCCATGCCTCAAAGAAATACAAAAATTGTTCACAAAAGTACAGCCCACACTTTACGAAGGGCTTTATCAGTGTAAATTTTTTTTTTGTTTTTTGGAGGTTTTTTTTGTCAGTGTAAAGTGTCATGATGCCATTTCTAACCTTAGATCCCTGGGCGGGACGTGGAAAGAAATGTGTATGTAAAATATATAAATACATTAATATACATATATACACATACATATATATCTATATAAAAAATCCAAGAGGATAGAATCCAGGTAGAACTCAATGTCCAGGACAGAGTAAGAATATAATATAAAAGGCTCAAACACTAATATTCCATGGTCATAATTTATTACATTGGAATCGTAATCATGATCCAATTCATCAGACCTACAAATTCAAAAAGAAAAAGGAAAATATAACTCTGCGTATAAAAAATAAAATTTTTAGTGAGAGTGTATGTGTGGCAGTGTGAAACAAGTGTGAGAGGGAAATGTATGAAAGCTCTCTCGAGAGAGGTGTAACAGAAGAAAGAAGAACGGGAAGGCCTAAAGGTGAAGGTGGGAGTTGTTTGAGGCGTTTTTTATTATATTCTTACTCTGTCCTGGATATTAAGTTCCACCTGGATTCTATGCTCTTGGAAGTTTATATATATATATATATATATATATATATATATATATATATATATATATATATATATATATATATATATATATTAGGAAATGGACAAAGTCCGACTATTATTTAAAGACATTTTTATGTTTAACATTCTTTTTATAGATACAAGTATTTTAGTAAATGCTCTGTTTATAATAAACAGTATTAAATTACAGTCCAATAGTTGCCCTGCATGGTAGAATCAACAGCAAAGATTACCTGAACATTTTGGGAGATCATGTTCATCCAATGGCCCAGACTTTATTCCCTGATGGTGATTGCATCTTCCAAGACGATAATGCTCCAATACATATCGCTCGAGTGGTTAAGAATTGGTATGAAGAGCATGGAAATGAGCTAGAACACATGGAGTGGCCTCGCCAATCTCCAGATATCAATATTATTAAACATTTGTGGTGCATTTTGGAGCGACAAGCTGTTATTCTCCACCGTCGTGTCTTAAAGAGATGGAACAGGTGTTAATGGATGTTAATTATGTAGTGCGTATTCAATTTATGTAACGTAAATCATTCAAACGAAAAACAAATACTGAAGCTAATTATATGGCAAGAATCACTCTCGCAGACAATATTTAATAATAAAATACAATCAACTTCGAATCCGTTAATGAATGGTATGATCCTTGTTTATAAATTCCGGTTTTATCAGGTCTTATTTTTTCTACTAGCCGGGATTTCAGCCGTTTCGCACGACCATCATCAGGTAGACATTTCAGTGTGTTTTTGTTAAATTCCAGGTAGTAATGCGACATCGAAAGATAGTGCAGTCTGAAAGAGTGTTTTTTAGCAATGAGATATTGTTAAATGTAAGAATAATTTTGGAGCGTGCAGTCGCGACGCTGAGGTTGAAATTCTTTTAAATTTGAAAATTGTGCTTTCTTGTACTGAAGAAAGGTGGCATGAACTAAATTGTTCAACAGTTAGAGTAAATGTCACAGTATTATCAGGAATTCGCACTTAGGATCAAGTTATTTTAATATCAATTATGTAGTGCGTATTCAATTTATGTAACGTAAATCATTCAAACGAAAAACAAATACTGAAGCTAATTATATGGCAAGAATCACTCTCGCAAACAATATTTAATAATAAAATACAATCAACTTCGAATCCGTTAATGAATGGTATGATCCTTGTTTATAAATTCCGGTTTTATCAGGTCTTATTTTTCTACTTGCCGGGATTTCAGTCGTTTCGCACGACCATCATCAGGTAGACATTTCAGTGTGTTTTTGTTAAATTCGATTGGAAGTTGATTGTATTTTATTATTAAATATTGTTTGCGAGAGTGATTCTTGCCATATAATTAGCTTCAGTATTTGTTTTTCGTTTGAATGATTTACGTTATATATATATATATATATATATATATATATATATATATATATATATATATATATGGCGGTGGGGTTAGGTCGTTTTTTAAATATTTTTGGAAATACATTGTGCGACTGGGTTAGTACGAAAATGTTTGGTTCACCTGGTGACTAAGTTTCATCTCCGGAGGGAAAACAAGAAACGTTTTGCCAGTACGACATCTGCCGGTTGAAAAATGTGAGAAGACAGAGACTGTTGCTAACTTTTATACTCATTTGTAAAATGCCACCTATACGGGCATTAAGGAAAATCCTGCTGCAGACAGCGCATTCATTAATACATACAGCATTCCTTGTCTTCTTTACCGTCTGTGATATTTTCCAGAAGATTTCTGCACATAATAGGTTCTCATATTGCCATTCTGCTTCTTATTTCTTAGTTGCTAGTTGCGTTGCTCTATGTCATTACCACAGATAAATAATGAACCATTCCGTTTTGGCAATGTAAAAAGTCATTTCAGACATCTTCAGTTTTCATGGGAAAACGGAAGCATAAAAAATGAACACACGACGTTTATTTTCATAATTATAATATTTATTGAGTTTGGTACCTGTGGTGTGATGATCAAAAGGCCTGTATCACTAGATCAATTACAACTCAGTAGTTCGATCATTACTGGATGTTCCATACTTTCGGTCTTGAGCCACACTAAGCTACGCTTAGTACATCGCAATAATATTTATAGACATTAATTTTGTAAAGAAATCATGATGCAATATTTCAGTAAATAATGACAAAAAAATATGAAATATCTGTCAAGTAAAAGAAAATATTTTATAATCTCTGCCATTACCTCAGATAAATAATGAACCATTCAGTTTAGAAGAGCCGGAAGAAAATATATATCAAAGATGATGTCGGTTTTAGTGAGAAAAGTAGGGCATATAAAAGAAAGAAAGAAAGAAAGAATGAAAGAAAGAAAGAAAGAAAGAAAGAAAGAAAGAATCGAAGAAAGAAAGAAAGAAAGAAATAACGAAAGAAAGAAAGAAGAAAGAAAGAATGAAAGAAAGAAAGAAAGGATGAAAGAAAGAAAGAAGAAAGAAAGAGCGAAAGAAATACTGAATGAAAGAAATAAGATCGAAAGAAAGAAAGAAAGAAAGAATGAAATAAAGAACGAAAAAAGAAATAATGAAAGAAAGAAAGAATTAAGAAAGAATGAAAGAAAGAAAGGAAGAAATAAAGAAAGAAAGAAAGAAAGAAAGAATAAATGAAAGAAAGAAAGAAGAAAGAAAGAAAGAAAGAAAGATAAAAAGAAAGAAAGAACGGTAAGACAAGGGCAGTAATAACGCTAAGAAGACCTTAGCATCTACTTCCGCTAAATCGAAATCAGGACAAAAAAAAGGAGGGGAATAGAAAGATACGTTAATTGAAGCAAATTAAAGAAAACAGATTCAACCGTAAAATAGAAATATATTATTTTCATCTTTTTGAATTAAATGTATCTCCGCCCTGGGTATGACGATAAACTGCGTCCAACAGCAAGGCTTCGGATCAGGAGCTTTTGAGGAGCGTGGAACCGCCTCTTAATTGCTGGTGTTTCCAGGTCCACCTGTTAGAGTCCCAGCTATGGGCAAATAGGTAGCACCCAAACTTGTGTAAATATAGGTTTTAATACCAGAAATACTTTGTAATAAAAAAAATATTAACAGCAATAATATTTGATAGAAAAATTATCATCAGCAATACTTTAAAAAAATACCAGCAATACAAACAGCTATACATTCTTTGAAAACAATATTACCACATATAGATTTCTTCGAGGAAGAATATTCCCAGAAATAGATTTTTGAAGAAAAACATATTACCAGCAATAAAAATTTTGTCGGCATTAAATAACCTATTGTGGTTGATATGCCGTAAAACAAACCAAAGCAACCCAAACTAAATGTATCTAATCTGTCTTCTTCAATGCTATTGAAATTCCCTTGCCAATAATCTTTCGTTAACAAAATATACTGTAGCTTTAACCAGGATACAAAGTGATGATTTACAAGAATAAAATATGAAACATTTAAAAGAATGTTTTCCTCTATTTTGTTAAAATTGTTCAATTGAAGTATTCAACGCAGTATTAGTGGAATTTCCCATGGTCTGTTATTTTTGTTGCAAAAGTAGAGCAAGCGGATGACGATTGCAACAGATATCAACAGTCGAACTATAGGATGAAGAGGGCTACGCATTGATGGATATGCTACAGAAGGCCTAACTTGGAATTATAACAGAATCAGCGTCAGTCCGTTGCAGTTTTATAACTAGATTCTCTTTCTATATGTGCCGTAGAGGAAGGTCATGTAATCAAGTGTTTCGCTCAATTTATGGTAAGTTCAGGTCCACCTTAAAGAAATTCACGCCATCGGCACTTTCTTCTACTCTGGTTTTCTTTCAAAGACAAACGGCGGTAGGGAATGGATGACTGGAGCAGATTTTGGTGAGACTGGAAGATTGTAGCCCTGAATCTGCATCGGCGAATTTAGTCTCAACACCGTCATCATAAAGGAAGCGATCAGTAAAGAAAATGATTAAATTCTTGATTACGAGATAAAGCTGACGACGACGACGAATCAAAAGAAACGGTTTCAATCCTCAAATAAAGAATTATGACTCTTGAGAAAATTCTAAAGGCGAAATTCGTGTAACTTTCACGTATATTTCTAGTGAACACAGATACCTACATCCAGTAAAGGCAAAAAAAACCTGCAGAGCCAAACGGCGACATGGAATGGATGACGGGGGCAGGCCATTTTATTGTTATTTTTCGTTTTCCATAATACGGTATATATTTGTAGTGTCCTCGGTGGCGACAAGGTCAAAGATGAGATCTGAGACTAAGTGCCAACAACCCTAAAGACCCATCGGTGGAACAAGCGGATGACGGTTACAACAAATCTCAGCAGTTGAACCAGCTAATGACGAGGGCTACGCATTACGGACATACTACAGAAGGCGTCACTCGAAATTATAAAACATTCAGCAGCAGACCGTAGCAGTTTCATAACTGGATTCTCCATGTCTCTGTGCTGCAGAGGAAAATCATGAAATCAAGTGTGTGTGTTACTTCCTGGCAAGTTGAGGTCAACCTTAAACAAATTCACGTCATCAGCAGTTTTTTCTAATCAAATTTTCATTCCCCACCAACCAACCAACTCGCCAAAACGGCGATAAGGGATGGATGACGGAGGGCAGGTTTTTAGTGAAACTGAAAGATTCTAGTCCTGAATCTGTACCTTGCGGCGAATTCAGTCATCATGAACACCGTCATCATAAAGAAAGCGATCAGCAAAGAAAAAATTAAATTCTTGAATAAGAAATAAAGCTGACGACGTCGACGACGACAACGAATCACAGGAAATGTTTTCAATCCTTAAATAAATAATTATGGCTCGTTAGAAAATTCCAAAGCCGAAATACGTGTAACTTTCACGGATATTTCTAGTGAACACAAATACCTACATTCAGGAAAGAAAGAAAAAAAGGTCACATTTTCTGTGTTAGGATTTGGCAGGGGTCCATGAAAGTTTCTTATCATCAATCCGTCCAAGAATCCTGGAGCTATGATGTAGAACTTTGATTTTTTCACAAATAACAGGCAGCATTCTCAACAGCATTTGGCGTTAGTAATTGGCAACGTTTGGAAACATTAAAAAAAAACAAATAACAAGAATTCATGAACCAACTCCTTATGTTGAAAGATAGGAAGAATTTGTTTTTCAAAAGGTATTCTAGTTAAAAAAAAAGAAAATATTGGTAAGTCGGTGACATTGTTCGAGTAAAAACGTCGGTTTGATTTCTTTTATTTTAATCATGTTACCCCATGCATTACCACACTAATAGGCCACGCATTATTAAGCGTGAGAGATTATTCGAAAAAGAAAACACTTTTAAGGATAATCTATGCGAAATATATATATTAAAAAGTTCAATGTCTGATCCTTCCTTAATATTAAGTATTGTAATCAAAATAAAAATAAGAAAATAAATTGTAAAACTCTCCCTTCCTTCTCTATAATTGACCATGTCTCTCACACTTTACTTCACCACCTTCTATGTCAACTAATATATGCTTAATACTGCCCGTCAAAAGTGTAAATTTTAAATTCATTTTTCATTTCACCTTTGAAAGTGAGGTCTGAAGATCCAGAGAAAAATAAAATTCTCTGGTGAAATAAATTATAACAAATGGAGCCTTAAAGTGGTCTGTTTTCCTTTAAATTATATATATATATATATATATATATATATATATATATATATATATATATATATATATATATGCGTTTAGGTGAAGCCTAGGTAGGTTTACCTGGCTCCTTAGGTTTATATTAGGTTTTCTCTACTTCGTGTATTGAGCACTTTACGTAGTTAATTTTACTCGTTTTGGAGGGTTTTTTCTTTGGACTCTGAGCTTGAATTCTGGACGATTGTTTTCGCCTCAATTTCATTAGTTCTTAGTTCTTTCTTTTTTATTCCTCATTTTTCCTTGAGTATTGGTTCGTGCAATTACAAGCCAAAATACCTGAGGTTTTTCCAAGCGAGTACCACTATATATATATATATATATATATATATATATATATATATATATATATATATATATATATATATGTGATAATATCTCTATATTTGTGAGAATAGGTATTTTAATTGTTTACACTATTTACATTGTTCGGACTGTTGGCCTCATCCTTGTTGTCATATTTACGACGTTTCGGCTGTTGTATGCTTTAGCCTTCTTCAGATGATTGGAATTTTGAGCTGAAGCCAGTGGATAAAAGTGTTGGTTCGATCCAGTGACTTGATCCAAATATTTGTGAGTTCAATACCTGGCTCCTGCTGTGCAAAACAACTGGAGTGTTGAGTTAAAGGGAGATAACTTCGACATCCGAAAGAGGCATGGCACATGGAACTAGAACAATCTATCCTGGTGGACGAAATAAGTGGTCCAGCACGAAATTCCAAAATATATATATGGCAAGAAAGATGCGGACAACAGTCAGAACAATGTAAATAGTATAAATGGGATAATATATAAGCAATAATATTTGAGAAAAAGTAAATATTTTTAAGGGGAGACCAAATTAATAATGTAATACAGGACATAATAACTGACACCGATAATAAAGTTTTGAAGTCCAAATTTGCCTAAAATGCAAGCGGCAGGAAGAGAGTTTTACAAAAGAGAAGTGTCATAGAAGAAACGTTTAACATAGAACCTACGGTTACATCTGATAATTTAAACTGTAAAATGATGTGACCTAACTGTCATTCTAGTACTGAGCTTTAATTCGTAAAATCGTGATACGAAATAGGAAAGATCAGCAATTAACCCTTAAAATATTCATTTAAAAAACAATGGGAGGTAGCGTTGTGGCGGTGCCTGAAAACAAGATACCAGGTCAGTACCTATAACACTGCACATTCATCCTTGGATTTTATATATTCAATGAATGAAAGAATGGTAAAGTTATAATTGTGTAAGACCGATTGTGGCAAGACATTTCAATTACCATGAAAATTATATACATTATTCGGACTATTTATACTCATCTTTGTCGCCATATTTATTACCACGTTTCGGCCGTTGGACGCTTCGGCCTTCTTCAGGTGGTTGGAATGTCGAACTGAACGCTTGTGAAACGTAGTAATAAATATGGCGACAAAGATGAGAACAATAGTCCGAATAATGTAAATAATGTACAATAGACCTCATCTCAGAAATATAGACAGATACTGAAAGGCCGAAACGTTGTAATAAATATGGCGACAAAGATGAGGACAATAGTCCGAATAATGTAAATAGTGTACATAATACCTCATCTCAGAAATATAGACAGATACTGAAAGGCCGAAACGTTGTAATAAATATAGCGACAAAGATGAGGACAATAGTCCGAATAATGTAAATAATATACATAATACCTCATCTCAGAAATATAGACAGATACTGAAAGGCCGAATCGTTGTAATAAATATGGCGACAAAGATGAGGACAATAGTCCGAATAATGTAAATAGTGTACATAATACCTCATCTCTTAAATATAGACAGATACTGAAAGGCCGAAACGTTGTAATAAATATGGCGACAAAATGAGGACAATAGTCCGAATAATGTAAATAGAGTACATAATAACTCGTCTGAGAAACATAGACAGATACCTGAAAATGTTTGTAAAATCGACATAGGAAAGCTACGTTAAGGCGATGGGAATGTAAGTGAAACCAAACTACCATGTGAAGATCGAAAACATAGCAGATTCTCCTTTGGATTTTGTCAAGAATCTCGAAATACATAGCAGAAACACTAGACTAAATGTGATAGTAATATTCAGACATAGACGAATGGTTGACTTGTATAAGTTGGACTCTGGCAAGAAAAAATTGTCTATTCAAGACACATTGAATCATCTTCCCTACCAAGAGAACGAGCTATTGATTCCATAGAATTTTTATTTTGGGAACAACTGTATTTCTATTGATCCCTGCTTCGTTGTAGCTATTTATCGATCTCTTACTTCCTTTTTTTGATTTCACTGGATCCATTAAAAATTACATTAATACACTCTAATGTCCGTTCGTCCTTATTTCATAGGATGTTCGTGAAGAATGTATTTTATCGTCTCATCGAGCTGAAAAAGCGAGTAGATTTCAACCTGACGTCTAGCTTACTTACATAATGCCCGTCACAAAAATATAACCTAATACTGTTGACATATCTTCATCGTTGACACGTCAAACAATACACCTATCACTTCTAAACTCAAAAGGACACATATCCGGCTCCGACTCATTCGTATTCCCCTTACTTTCCTCTCAGTTGCGAGACGCTAGTTCCGTTAGCATTGTTGTATAATACCGACCATACAAGTTTTCCAACATTCTTTTCCTCGCTCGGTTGGGGCCGATGTCTGGTCTCAATGGGATTGATTCGGGTTTCCTAAAATCTTACGATATTTGGATTAATGGCGAAGTCTAGTGTGATCCACTTATATACGTTTTCTACCGGAAATAAGACTGTAAGAATCTGGGAGTTAGGGATAATAATAGATTAGTTTGTTTGGCTGTTTTTTTTTTTTTTTGTATTACGGCATATCAAACTCTATGGGTTATTTAATGCTGACAACTTTTTTTCACAATGGATTCGTACGAATAAAATATGTATTTGTTAGAAATCAGTTTGTAGATCAGTTTGCATTGATGTACTTTTGTAAAAAAAGGTTTTCGTCAAGAGTCAGATTTCACTAGTGTATTCTTTTTTGTTTATAGAGAAAGTAATTTTGATTTGGATTGGTTTTAGTTTTACGGATTATCAACAACAATGGGTTATTGAATGCCAACAAGATTTTAATTTTTTTATAGGTAGAAATATTTAAGTGAATGCTCTGTTTATAATAAACAGTATTAAACAATATTTACCGGTCTGAATGTCCGAGAAATGTTCATAGAAAATGTTCGTCCTCCGACAGGAATCGAACCTGTATCCTATACGGATCCATTATATAGCCTGACGTGCCTTAACCGATTGGGCCACAGAGAATTGTTCGGTTAGCGAGATCGATTTTACTCTTTTTAAAATACAATCTTCCATGAATCTCTCACGTACATTCATATCAGCTTAAAACATATCCAGATGTAAACAAATGACGTCACACATTATGAAATGGACAAAGTCCGACAATTATTTTAAGACATTTTTTTTTTATGTTTATACATTTTTTTAATAGAAACAAATATTTAAATAAAATTCTCTGTTTATAATAAACAGTATTAACAACATTTACCGGCGTGAATTTATTTATTCAATAAAATCGTCATTGGATTCAGCCACAGGCACCAGACGACTTCGGATTCTCCTGCAACTCTTCTGTACGGTATCTTTTTTTAAATTTGGTGAACACTGCCATAATCCTTATCTTCTGATCATCTTTTGTGTTACAAGAGCTTTTTTCTGTCGCTCAACTGCGCCCCACTAATAATAATGAAGGGGTTTGCGTTAGGTGAACAGATGTAAAGGGTGATATGGTCGGAGGAATTATCGCACAGTCATGACTGGATTCTCCCGCTTGTGTTGCATGTTGCCGAGTCCTGCTGTAAGACTTCCAATAGCCACCCTTATGACCAAGGTCAGGACTACCTCCTCAAGGTACTTGTAGGCCTCCAGTGAGTCTGAGGCCCTCACCAACAAATTCGGGAGTTCTTTTCTTATCAGAAAGATCTGCCGTCCCTTAGTAATGACCATGAGACAGATGCAACTTATATCTGAAAGAAAAAATCCTCATTATAAAGCATAAAGATCCAGATGTATTATTAAACAGACATAATGAACTAATTTCTAAATGCCGACATGAGAACAACCTCAACCTAACGAAATATATATAAAAGTACCTATATAGGAAGATTAATATTACTTGATCTTTATTTTTGCTTTTGAAATGTTGTTATGCACATATGAATGTGAACTCATAACTGTATGTATACAGTAATATGTAAATGAACTGAAACATTGATACATCTTTTGACATGTATATGTATATGTTTTTTTATATAGAAAAATAGGCATACTTTGGTGTAATTGTGTATTGTGAACATATATTTGTAGTTGGCCGGTATGAATATCGATATGTATATATATATATATACGTGTAGGTATATAGGTAGGCTTTTTTCTTTCTTTTTTTAATTTATATGAATTACCCTTTAATAATCATTATTAATGATAAAATATTTAGATTTTGGATAATTGAATACTAAAGTCATCACCTAATATTTTTTAGAGAAGCTTACTTAGGGAATTCTAAGGGCACACCTATATATATGTAAGTATGCGGAAATATTTAAAAGGATATATGTAGATAATAATGCATGAAATTACCCATGTATATCGGTACATGTGTACCTGTATTAGTGACTGCAGATGTAAAGGAACGTATGTATATGAAATTCGCATGTATGTGTTTACAATATATGATAGAGCAAGATCTCTAATATTACATTCAAATATCACTCCATATTAACTTAAAACTAAATTTTAAGTAAGAGAAATTACCAATCTAAAAATAGTCGCTAATTGAACTCATGAATAAAATTCAAACTGATAGAGATATCACCTTAATAATCGATTACAACTAGAAGTAAACTTATATTTGAAAATAAAAGTTTTAGTGTTTTAATGTAAATTCTATGAATATTATTCTAATCGACTATTTCATATTAAACCCCCAAATTTTTGTAATAAAGTTTTTAAAAAAACTTTAACTAACATATAATTAAATTCCTTAGACTGTTCAAACATTCAAACTTATATAAAAAAAAGTATTTATGAGCTCTCAAATTAAAGCAAAAAATCAGCGCCCATTCCAAAGAAAACTAATGACACTTTATCACAACTTCTTTCTCTCTCTTTCTCTTTATGCCTTTTTGTCCTATCCCCCTCCCATATCAATATATAACTTCCGTTAACAGATTTAATGTGTCAATGTCTGCTTTCCTCAAAAAAAATTTAAAGTTGAAAGAATAGAAGAGTTACATCTAACCCAATCATGTCTCCCTCCCCCCTTTTAACCCCCCTAACTCCCTCACTCCCTCACTTCGTTAGTTTACTTATTACTGCCAGTCATAAAGGTGTAAATTTCTTTTCATTTTCAATTTCAACATTTGGAAATAAAATCTGATGATCCATTGTCCTTTAAAAGGGCTGTGGTGAAATAATTTATTATATGGAACCTTAAAGTAATCTGTTTTTATTTAAAATATATATATATATATATATATTCTGAGGAGGCATGCGAAATTATTGAAACCTTGTTATTGTTTCGACTAAAATTTATTTTCTACATTAAGGACACCGGACTTTATAAAGATGACGGTGTAATTCTCCTCCGTAAAACAAGTCCAAAAAATATAGAACGATTGAGAAAGGAACTGATAATTTTTTTCAAAGATCACGAGCTAAATATTACCGCTACCATCAGTACTAAAGTGATCAACTTTCTCGATATGACCTTTGACTTAAATACTGGTTATTACAAATCAAATACCAAACATCACTATAAGCATAGATACGTTAGTAAAAAAAATCCTACCATTCTTATAACATTCTAGATAATTTATATAAATCAGTGCAAGGGAGATTATCTATTGACTTCAGCTATAAGGAAACATATGATAATAATAAAATTAAATAAATAAAGTCATTAAAACTGAGCAACTATAATGTAAATTTAGAGTATAGAGAAAAGAAACAGGTAAAAACAAAGAGAAACAATATAGGAGTAATATTATAGGGTTTAATGCACTTTTTAAAGTAAATATTATAGGGTTTAATGCACTTTTTAATGTAAATATTATAGGGTTTAATGCACTTTTTAATGTAATTTTCAAAAGAATATCGGAAGAATTTTCCTAACATTAATTCGTAAGATCTTTGATAATTCACCAACACTAAAAAAGATTTTTAGCAAAAATAAATGTTAAGATCAAATATTGCTGTGTTAATATGATCGATAAATCTATAGCCCTACATGACAATTATATACCAAATACATGTCCAGCAAAGACAACAAAGTTAATTTTTTTAAAAACTAATTGAAACTGTCGTAAAAATACGATATGTCCCTTATGATTGAGAATAATGTATACCGAGTCAGCATACATTCCGATAACGAAACAATTTTTTTAAGCAAATCGCCCAAAGCAAGGCGGGAGTGCCACTAGCAAGTAAGTGGCTACAGAGAGTGAGAGTAATAGTAAAGAGTAGTGTGTGGGAAAAGGATCCACTGAGAATCGTTGGAAATTTTGTTTCTATCATCATCGAATGACTTTAGCCAATATAAAACAGATTAACAACACTCCTCTCTCTAAACATTACTGGCGATTAAAGAATGGTGGTAATGCACTGATTATTACTTGGGATAAACTAGCAAAAGACAACGTTTTTAATGGGAAAGGCGATAGCTGTAATTTACGCCCTGTTGAAAAATTTGTTATCTTAAAACACGTAAATAACCCTAGCTTACTAAACAAGAGAAATGAATTGACGTTTATATGTAGGCATATGAATATATATCTGTTGAAATGCGTTGATCCAGATTAATTTTTAATGTCAAGCACGTAATGATTTAATTGTGCATGGAACTCCGAATTGTTTTACCGGTGATGCATAATATGTATAAATTTAATAGATATTTAATAGATATGTTATATTTCATCGAACGCTGTTTTATTAACACCAGCACTCTATGTGCAATATATCCAAACCTTGTCATTCGTTTTTAATGAAACTTGCAAAAACAGGGGATTACTGACGAAATAGGCAATGTATATATATATGATGGACTCTCCCGTCGAACTCGACGTATGAGGGTCAGACAGATCAGTTCCCAGAAACTGAAAGCCCGACACCCACACAGGATTTGATTATAGTGGCGAAGGCTTTGTGCAGGGCCATGCACACTTTTTGGAGGGACGAATACAGGGACCTGGTGCAACGGATGCCACAAGGTCCCCAAACGAACACCCGCCGGTTTTGAATTCAGAGTTGTCCTTCTCCTAGACCAGTTGCCAGCCAAGGCTATAGAACCCAGTCTGTCCTGCTATTTACCCATAGTTGGAGGGAGAAGAAGAGGATTCACACCTTTCCCAAGGTTATTGGTAAGTGAATGTAACGGATTCGACTGGAATTCCTTAATCCAAGCCGTTATCCATTACTCCACCGTGCCTCCACGGTATATATATATATATATATATATATATATATATATATATATATATATATATATATATATATATATATATATATATATATTATTTACTTATTATAATTTTAACATATAGACAAAACCATTTTACTCACAACAAAGATGCAACTTGGTTTCAGTGCATTTTAAATGCACATCTACGGGTGAGGGTTGGAAATGATTATGAACAATCCTGTTTGTAGGCAAGCACGGATGTAAAACGTCACTTCCTTTTTCCATTTTTTGAGAAGAAAAATGTACTTACAAAATATACATAGAGTATCTAAGTGAAAAATTAGTAATTGTTGACAGCAGTTTGGTATACATATATATATATATATATATATATATATATATATATATATATATATTAGGATATTACACCTAAAACATTTAAAATCGCAGTCGTGTTTCGATGCGTATCAATGCATCTGATCAGGCGATTGTGAATTACTGGCGAGTGAACGATTTATTTAGATCGAAAAGCAAAATACAACCTCTTTTTACGAAAAAAGTGGGGCATAAGGTTTGTGGACTTTACTCTGACCAACCAATCACATATGACCTATGTTAAATTTCAACTAAACGAAGAAGGACAAATTAAAACATATTTTTTATAATTGGATCATGACTCGTAGATTGGCAGGTAACGGCATCCAGACATAAACTAAAGCGGATACAAATGGTTACATAAATTATCCAAACTAGACAATGCAACGCCCATTTCCTAAGAAATAAAAATGGAGAGGAAAGGTAATTTAACAAAATTCTAAAAAGTTAAATGCTTTGTAAATTTCCTACAAAATTTTGTTTTATAGTTGATAAATAAATAGCTTCTTTAAGAAACTACTAAATAATTTAAACGTATAGAATTATTTGGTAAATTAATATGCAACTCTTCCATAAAATATTCTATATATAACTAATCAATCAATGTAAAATGTAAAAAAATACCTAGCAAATACCAATACCCATTTTTTTCTTTTTTCGTAAAAAGAGGGTGTATTTAGATCTAAATAAATTGTTCACTCGCCATTAATTTACAATCGCCTGATGAAATACATTGATACTCATCAAACATGACTGCAATTGTGGAGCGATTTTGACATGTTTTCGGTGTAATATCCTAATATATATATATATATATATATATATATATATATATATATATATATATATATATATATATATATATATTGTCTATTTTGATATGTTTTCGCTGTAATAACCTAAAATAAATAATATTCTCTAATTTGTAATGAGCCCTCTTTCAAATTAAATGTTACGAACGTTGGAATTGTACTCTATCCGTTCTCATCTTACATATATATATATATATATATATATATATATATATATATATATATATATATATATATATATATATATATATATATTGACAGCATATTCTCATTATGACATGTGTTGTGGTAGGATCCACCTAATCTGCATAGGTGACTACCGACTATATAAATAATGGTTGGTACCGGAAGACGGAGGAGCGAATACAGAGATCCAGCTAGAGACTCTGCCCGACTGCGACTTAGTCAACACATTCTCCAGGAACGGTCTTCCCAGAAATATACAGAAATACTATATGTAAATATTGTGTACACTTTCTTGTTATAATACGTTCTTGTTCTAAGTACATTTTGTGTTGCATTATTATTCCATGCATTAGTCGAGATTCAACAATGAGTCAAGACTCAACAACATGTCTCACTGAATAATTTAGACAAGATATGTCTACTTATTTTCAATAGGATCCTCCCATATTCGCAGTAAAGCTTCTTAGTATGCTTATAAAGGGAAGATATAATGTTAGCATGTTCATTACGTATTCATTTATTCGGAGTGCCTTCGACATTAGCACAATGTCATCGGGATGTTGGCTTTTCTGACACAAAAATTGTTGCGTTCATCTATTTTCTAAGAGAGCATTGTTGTGTTCATCCGAAAGTTAATTTCTTTTTGCTTGTGAATTGAAAAATGCTAATGTTATGTATTGTACGATTTAAATTTCACGTTGTAAACGGAAAGGTAGCTAAATTCTGATATGTTAATAACAATACCAAGACGTTTTGCGGTGCAGGTGAGAGGATTCTATTGAAAATAAGTAGACAAAATTTGTCTAAATTATTCAATGAAATATAAATATATATATATATACATACATATATATATATATATATATATATATATATATATATATATATATATATGTGTGTATGTGTGCATGTGTGTCTGTGCCTTTGCCTATGTATGTGTGCGTGTGTGTCTGCGTGTGTATTCATCTGTACATGCAAAGATTTCTTAACACGATAAAATAATTCAATAGAAAGCAAAGAAGAGAGATGCAAGCCTTTCTTTATATCGATTTGCGGGTTACTGTCATTTGACCCTCCATACGAAAAGCACGTTTGGTCGTTCAATTCGTTTTAATATCACGTCGAATTCTTTCAGTTTCTTTAATTGTTCCTGTTTCTATAAGTTGGTTGTAATTAGTGCAATATGTTCCACCAATCAATTCTTGAAACGTGTGACCGATTGTCAGTTCGACGACTTTTCTTAATCTCTGTTGGCTGACAGATTCGCACACAGACAAATGGAGGAAGTCATATTTCTTCTTTTTTTTTTAATGAGACTCGACAGAATGAAAAAGAAATATAGGAGTTGAAAACCAATAAATGAACGGCAAACAGAAAGAAAAATTAGACTCAAGTAAAATAGAAAATAAATCTTAATTTGATAAAAAATAATTTAGGGTAAATTATAAAAGAACATACTTTAAACAGCGTGTATCATCTAGAGGTCGGCGTATTCGATAAATCTAAGTAAAAAAAAATGTCTACCATGTAAGGCATTACACTTGTGTATATACTTGTCTGGACAACTAACGTTTAAGTCAGAATGCTTTACCGCTCGGCCACGAAGGGCTTCAAATTAACGGATGCTCTTTTTACCCTATTTAAGGAAAGCACATCCCGGATTCGTATCCAAAACGTAAACAAAGCAATTTCTAAAGAATTAATTTTTATAAATAACGCAGAATAGTATGGCGCCGGTTCAGTCCCTGTCAAGGATATATTTTCTTTATACGCCGAACATAATAGACACACACACGCATATATATATATATATATATATATATATATATATATATATATATATATATATATATATCAGTGAACATTGAAGTCAACAAGGCTGTTTCATGCTAGACGCAATAAAAGCATAAACACTAAAGAACTTTGGAAAATCAATCGAACTATTCTTTCCTATTACATTAACATAGACACACACACACACACACACACACACACACACACACACATATATATATATATATATATATATATATATATATATATATATATATATATATATTGTTTATACGTTATTGGCAATCACAAATATTATTTTATAATAAACAGAATGAACAACATTTACGGGCCTGAATGTCAGATAAATTTCAAGGAAAATATGTGTACTCTAACAGGAAGCGAATTTGTATCCTAAACGGAACCGTCATATAGCCTAACGTGCTATACCATTTAGCTACAGAGGAAGCTTCTGGTTAGCAACGTCGAATTACTGCTTTTAAATCTATACATTTGCCATTTTTTCCCTCGAACGCTCGTATCTGCTCGAAGCATATCTTAACATGCACAAATGACGTCATATATTATGAAAATAATAAATAGAGTAAAATAATTCTCGCACTTAGAACATTTAATTATACATATATATATCGTTAAATTCCCAGATCAACTCTGTGGACAAGACATATTGGTATAAAATGACAATTGGAAAACTCTTAAATCTTGCCGACGCGTTTCGTCTTCCGACTTTTTCAAGGCAGAATTTTTGCCTTGAAAAAGTCGGAAGACGAAACGCGTCGGCAAGATTTAAGATTTTTCCAATTGTCATTTTATACCAATATATATATATATATATATATATATATATATATATATATATATATATATATATATATATATATTAATGCATATTGCATTAAATAATATAGACAAGTTTTGTCTATTTATTTTAAGTAACTTCCTTTCTTATTGTCTGATAAGCTTAATCACATTATCTTTGAAAGACGAAAGGAAAACACCATATTGACACATGTTTGAATCCAATCTAAGCTTTCGGCTTACATAAGCCATTATCAAAGATGACAATTTTAATAAATCAAACAACACATATACGAAACCACAATAATGGCCCACCGTTGCTGTTTGAATAAACTCAAAGTAACGACAAATTCTTATTTACAAGCCCAGGGAGCGAAGATCTTTGTAAGTATCACGATGTATACAAAGTTGGGGACAGAGTATGGGTGACACGCTTAAGGGACATAGTTCCATTACGACGATGCACCGGGGTAAAGAGAGCTGCTCCAGGGTGTTCGATTTTTGATAGTGAGATCAAGGGCGAGTATAGCGAAGAAAACGGGGATTTACCTCGCCAAACTAAGCGACGGCGAGTCGCGTGTATTTTACGACGAAAAAGCTGGCGAAAAAGAAAATTAATTACCAAACAAAAGGGCACGTATTCCGCATGACATGCTGAAGACGGAATATTTGAATAAAAAAAAACAAGTCTGACGCAGGAGTCGTAATTATACGTGCTTTGATATGCAAAATACTGGAGATCGTCTCTCAGCTGTCGACGAATGGAAAAATGTTCGCCCATTAACAGCCGTTGGTGGTCTCGAATCTGGGGGAATTCGGCAATTTTGGCTACCGCGTTTGGTGGAGAATGAGTTATTTTTCTGACAGTTGGCGTGCATTTTGATTAGCGAGATAGTATTTGCGAATGGAATTTTCGGCATTTCTTTCTGCCCTCGATGTTCGAGTTGGAACTTAGTGACGTATTCTCCGTGACGTGGAAATAATCTGCGACAAATATTTCCTTTGAAATCCCAGTTTACTTACATGTCGTCCATATATTTCAATAAAATGCTTATTTTTTCCTGCTATCAAAAAATCGAAATGAACCGGATGTTCAGACACTGCGTCTTATTTCTCCTAATTTCCGTTTTAAAACTTATTTTCCAGGAAAGACGCCAAGTAGAAATACTCGCTAATACATTTTAAGGTGTTAATCTATTGTAACCTATAAAAGGTTACTGATTGAGGAATAACCAAAACGGAGGTTGGAAATGAACTCGTAATCTTTATAACATCAAAAATATATTACACTCGTCAGCGGCGTGAAGCAGGTAAACCCCCGCTAGTGGTGGACTACTTAGACAGCATAGAAAGCTTAGATCGACGACCAATATAATAAAGAAACATCCAAATGTTGGACAGTTTTTGTCTAATTGTCTCTTGAATCTTTTATACGACGCTTGAAAAAGCTCATGATAAAAAAATGTTTGTTTGAATAATTATCAGCTGTCCCTATACACTATACATATATATATATATATATATATACATATATATATATATATATATATATATATATATATATATATATATATATATATATATATATATAGACACAACCCGTCTGTTTCGACGTATGAGGATCTGACAGCTTAATTGATTCAGTTATGAAATTTTTTGCGATAATCTTAAGTGCCACTAGTGACCCGCTAGTGATTTACAAAGGAGGCCACGTATGGAGCAAGTGTGAGGATTGTGAGATGAGATCACTGTTAGATTGGCTGACCTTTTAGATCTTGCTCTCTCTTCTTGAAGATGATTCAGACAGCCAGATTGAAAACTGCTGAGTCCACTAAAATACGTTGATCTCCATTCTACCCGCTCCAAGGTTAGGCGGTCATGGGTGTTGTATTGACTGCTTAATGATAAGACTTGAATTAGACCAGCAAACAGAAGTATTAGAAAGTGTTCAATACACACAAAGTCAGTTGGTAGAATGATTAAATTTGGTTCGGAGTAAAAAAAGAAGACAAAAGAAACACGAGAGTGAAAATTAATTTAGAAATATTTTAAAATTGCAAAGTAAAAAAAAAAAGGCATGACAAATCTAACAGAATTCAATAAATGAAAAATTAAGCAGAAAGAAACTGATAAAATTTTAAAAGAAACAGTTTTCATATATGTAAGTAAAAAAAAAAACTTAAAAAAAAACTGATATAATTTTTTGGGTTTTTGAAAAGCAAAAAAATAACCGCACATTACGTGAATTGTAAAAAGCAAGAACACAAAAGGAAAAAGTAGAGTCGGAAATGAAAACCAGTAGAAAATAGGAATTGTTATTGATGGAACATTAGCGATCGATCAATTACAGGCATCATCGCCGAGACACGTGCGTGAGACGACAATCACGTCATATAGAGTGTCAAAGGTCAGGAATTGAAAAGTTTTTAACTTGATGAATTCAAACAAAAACATAACAGAAAAGGAGTTTATTTTATAGAACTATATATATATATATATATATATATATATATATATATATATATATATATATATATATATATATATATATATGCAGGGGTTACAGAGAGTTGGAGCGAGAGCGAAGAGTATGAAGAGAAGCATAAGGCATAAATCAATGCATCTGGAGAAGTCGATGACATTACATTTGAATAGTTGCAGATTATAGATATCAGGGTAACAGGCAAGAAGCGCGAGACATGAAACTATTGGAGTAGAAGAGACGGCTACATTTGACAGTTTCGACCGTGAAAGGGTGAGAGCGAGATGCCAGCCTAGTTGAACGTTTAAATTCATGAAGTCTGGGAACCAGCGAAAGCAGCTCATCGGAGCAGTTACCGCGAAAGTATTTGTAAAAAAGACAGAGGAAAGCGACGACACTTCTGTGAGAGAGCGACTGCTGACGAGATGCCAGATCAGGGCCAGCTACATTGCATATCCGTCACTGGATTTTATCAAGGACCTTGAGACAAACAGAAGGGGCACCGGACCATATATGGCAGCAATACTCCATGCAAGGGCGAATGGTTGATTTGTAGATTTGAATGTTTAAACATTCAAATCTATAAATCAACAATTCGCCCTGGCATGGAGTATTTACGTTTTAAAATTCATCGATAATTCTTCTGTTGCCAGTTAATCAAAAGATAATTTGATGGACGTAGGTCCTTATTTTCTTCACAAACAGTTATTTTTATTTCATGGGAAACTTTCGTTGGATTTCATAATTAATTAAATATTGTTATTATACAAAAATCTCTCGTAAAAATGACCGAAAACAATCATAGTAATGAAAACTTGAGAATCCCAAATTCCAGAATTTCCAGTCCAGATCCAGCCAGGAATTTTTTTAATTTGCTCACGGTGTCAGCTTGATTACAGTGTGAACTGTTTGGCTACAACCTCTAGGAGTAAAGTTAATGATACAGACAAATTTATTTTGAAATACTGTAATTTGAGAACAGTAATATTTTCATTTGAACATGAGCTACTGAAACTTAGAGAGTTGTGACTCCTTCTTTGGTTTTATCAGTAGAAGCCAATATGATGGAATCCGAAAACAATGGCAGTAATGAAAAACTTGGGAATCCGGTATTTCAGGATTGCTGGTTATACAGGTGTAGGGATTTTGTGGCCGCTCTGTGTTTATCGCTCGGTTCCTCTGTTGGGTGTTTAATTTTTGAAATGGGTATATTTGTGAATTCTTTGTATGATTGCTGTCTTCTTCATATCCTAAGATTCGGGAACCATGAACAATTGCAACAATTCTCGCCACTCTGATCTCCCTCACAACGTCTGTGTACTCTGTCAGCGTTCTCCGTGTCCAATCGTTGATGTCATCAATCAAGTGTCGTCTTGGCCTTCTCCTCTGTCCCACACACTTCCATGATAATTGTGCTTAGTTTCTGGGCCCTGATGAGATAACCAAAGTAATGCAACCTTACGGTTGCGACATAGTAGGGGTGATGTATAGCAGCTCGGATTGCGGAATCGGAGAGCCGAGTTCGAATTCCAGTCGAATCCATTACATTCATTTACGTGCTAATACCCTTGGAAAATATGAATCTACTTCAGGTCTACCGCAGAAAGAAATGGCAACCTGCTGTCTCGTCAGTCATGTATTGCGAAAGATACATGATCGCCTAAACATGTATCACGCATGGCACATAACTGATGGTTGTGGCCAACTTCCTCCCGGTTCTCATCTTCGCTAGAACCGATACGTTTGTTTTGTGGTTCACACAACTGATGCGCAGTGATCGCCTGTAGTATGAGGCCCTGAAAGACCTAATTTACTTGAAAAATACGAAGAATGTTAGAAATACAAGTGGAATATTAGATTAAAACCTGTCTATAGATATTTAAGATTATATTAATTGGTTTAATACGGGATTGCTTCTATTGTTATATATTCTTTTGATTTTCATTGGTTGGGCGGATATCACGTGTTCATTTTGTAGCCACAATCTTTGTGTATGTAAATGTATAGGTTTATCGGGAGCATCGTTGCGTTTGCTATTTTTGTTTGGCCTCATAGTTAGCCATACGCACCAGGTGAAAATCTTCACTGGACCAAATGCATTCTTACAGATCTTCACTTTATCTCTGGAGCGTTAAGCGTGATATCAGAAGCAGTTGTTGGAGCTCTTTGTTGTTTTTTTGGAAATAAAGAAAAAATAATGCGAGAACTGCAAAAAAAAAAAAATCTTTAAAAAAGACAAAAAAAACAAGAAAAAACGGAGGACATGTTTCGGGAATTTTTTTAGCAAAAAATTTTTTAAATCGTCGTTATTTGATGAAGCGTCCTTGTAGGTTTGGAATGTCGCCATGTCTTTCCAACTGAGATCACGTTAACCCTCTAGCGACCTAATCTTATGATCTGGTCAGTTTATTTTAAAAAATTGCATCGTTGAATTTATAGCGTGTTTTTGTTTACTATCGATTAGACAGCACCCAGCTAAACTGGACAAATGCGAAAACATGAACTCTAAGTAGTGGCTGCATATACACTATAAATGCTGCAATTTTAATGGCGCTGTCACTATCAGTCTTTTGGTAATTTGGTTACTTCTTTCGGTATCTATCTATCTATCTATCTATCTGGTCAACTCTCGACATATGTATCGGCCTTTGTTATTCGTATTCTCTAACATTCATGCTGACGAAAATAAATAAACACTTTGCTAAATAAGCGGAGCACTTACTCGAATACGAGTATCCAAAAGAAATAACATTTAAAGACGCCTGATTGACTGTTTTTTCGCGGCCAAGTTGCTAAGGCGTGGCAGGCTGCGCCTAACCTAAGGGACACAAGTTCGATTCCTGCCGAAGAACACATATTTTTTCGTTAATAAGATTTCTAAAACATTCAGACCGGTAGACAAAAATAAATAAATATACAGTTTAATAAATAAACGAAGCGTTTACGCAAATACGGGGATCGATGAAAACTAACGTTTCAGTAATAAAAATATGACCGATTAATAAATAAAAAATCGCAACCTTTTTTTATTTTTTATATATATATATATATATATATATATATATATATATATATATATATATATATATATATATATATATATATATAACGGACGAATAGTTAGCTTTATTTTCCCCTAACAAAACAAAATATTAAATAAGCGACCTAAAATAATTCCCACAATTTTTTTTACTACGTTAATAAAACATCGAAAACCGAAAAAATAAATAAATATAAAATAAAAAATTAAACTAAAAGAAACAAATGAAACAAATTAACCCAAATAAATAAATAAATAAACAAAACCCTCCCACCAAAATAACCGACAGAATCGATTAGCCCAAATGCACCACTGACTATATAAATAGTCGAGACACAGCGTCTGACAATTGCGTCTAGCATGAAACAGCCTGCCGCCTCTGAGTGTTGACTTCAATATTCACTTTTATATTTATATTTACATACGCTCTATCTCTGATGTTGAGCACTTTATCCATAATTATAGCACACTTTAAAACTATATTCCTGCATATATATATATATATATATATATATATATATATATATATATATATATATGTATATATATATGTATGTATATATATATATGAAGAAATATAGTCTTAAAGTGTGCTATATTTATGGGATAAAGTGCTCAATATCAGAGATAGAGCGTGTGTTAATATAAAAGTGGACATGGAAGTCAGCACTTAGAGGCGACAGTCTGTTTTATGCTAGTGCAATCGTCAGGCAACTATATATATATATATATATATATATATATATATATATATATATATATATATATATATATATATATATATATGCAATAAAGATACCAACTCACCTCGGTATGGATTCAGGAAATCGGAAAAACCGGATCTAGTAATAAGACACCATTATTTAGAAGAGGAGTGTGAAAAGCCCTGTTTTCATTAGCTGACGTTGACTGACATTTGTCAATAAGAACGGTAGAAGTCTGTCCCTTGGTATTTTTTTTGTGTGATTATTGTTTTTTGCATTGTCGCGGTGCGTAGCAGGACGCTTTCAAGAAGGCGTCCTGATTCACCTAGAATCAGGCCGGTGTTGCTTTTGGAGCCGATATGATGCGAAACCCGAAATCGGCGATGAGAACACCGCAACATTGAAGACCACTCGTGATGCATCTAAAATGTATCATTTAACTATATATATATATATATATATATATATATATATATATATATATATATATATATATATATATATATATATATATATATAATAATAATAATCTTATAAATATAAGTAGCAATACTCGTCCCGCAAAACATTAGAATCTTTGGCTTGTAAATGAACAAGCCAATACCCAAGGCAAAAAAAGGATAAAAAAAGAAAGAACTAAGAACATATACTTCCGACGAAAATAATCGTCTGGAATCTATGTTCTGAGACCAAAGAAAAAAACATCCGATACGAGTAAAGTATAATAACTAAGCAAAGTGCTCAATACGCTAAATATAACATACAACGAATGCCTATTATATTTGCTCATGTGCCGTTCTATGCCTCATCTTAAGAATGAATAATTATAGTTGAACATGGGAAATTTTTGCCATAGAAACATCAATCTAACTTTAAACTTACCGTTTAAATTTGAATTCTGATTCGTCGGAATGTCATTGGTTGAATTTGTTGCTTCTTTGTTTCTCTCGCCTTCCTTCTCTTTTTTTTGTCTTAAACTGAAATGCATTGATTTTTATTCTGTAAACATCTTTTCTCTTATATCCTCAACATTCATTACCTTTCTTGGACTTTTTCCTTTTCTTCCACTTCCCTCTTTCGCTATAATTAATCATTTAGCTTTCATTCTTTCTCCCAATAGAAACGCTTTTTATTGAAAATTTTCCAAAGACGGAGTTGTACTTCTTTAACTGTATTTCGGAATAAAAAATAATTTTAGTATCCTCATGTTTTCCCACCTGAAGAAACGTTAATTTTTAATGTTGAAACAAGATGTACAGTTTTGTAGTGAGTATGTACATGATGTAATGTATCAGTGCTTAATATATATATATATATATATATATATATATATATATATATATATACGTTCTTTTTATAGATACAAATGTTTAAGTAAATGCTCTGTTTTTATAAACAGTATTAACAACATTTACCGGCCTGAATGTCCGAGAAATTTTTTCATAGAAAATATGCGTCTTCCGACTGGAATCGAACCTGTATCCTATAGGAAACCGTCAATATCCTGACGTGATTTAACTGATTGGGCCACAGAGGATCGTTCTGTTAGCAAGGTGGATTTTATTGTTTTTAAACACAATTTTCCATGATTTTCTCTCATTCATTCATATCTGCTCAATGCGTATCCAAATGTAAACAAATGACGCCATATATTATGTAAACATAAGAAAATGTCTTAAATAATCGTCGGACTTTGTCCATCTCATAATATATATATATATATATATATATATATATATGCATATTTAGTGCAAAGGGGTAGCAGATCATTCTTCAAACATATATTGTTAAATATAACAGTCAAGGAATATCTATTATTATTATTTACATTATTCGGACTATTGTCCTCATCTTTGTCGCCATATTTATTACAACGTTTCGGCAGCTGTACACTCCGGCCTTCGCAGCGTACAACGGCTGAAACGTTGTAATACATATGGCGACAAAGATGAGGACAATAGTCCGAATAATGTAAATAAGGTACATAATGCCTCATCTCAGTTGTTCGAAGATTCGTATGGATGCTTTAATTTCTGGAGAAATTAAAGAAAATAAATTGTCCAACATTTGGATATTTTTTTATTAAGCTTTTCCTTGATCTAATCCTTCAGCTCACAAGAGCCATCTAAAGAGTGGTTATATGGACATTTAAACAAAGATATTCACCATCAAAGATGATATTCGGTTATGTTCGTGTAGAAGATTGCTGTGCGAAGATAACGGTCTCAGAATAGCAGAAACAGGTCGTAAATTCATGATGCGGTTCTATGACGTCGTACCACGTGAAAGACTAGCTTATTAACAGCAGAACCACATGTCTAGATGCAATTTAATGTAACTAGATTGAAACGTATTTTTGTTGAGTAGGTTGCTTTGTTTTAATGATCTTTATCATTCTGCCGTGTATTAAATTAATATTTTGAACGATGAAATGTTACTCTTCGTTCTTTTACATTTGGCTATGCATATATATATATATATATATATATATATATATATATATATATATATATATATATATATATATATATATAACAAACAACTGAAAAGTTGCAAATTAAAAAAAATTGAATGTTTTTTGTGAAAGTATTTATTTATATTTTTATATATATATATATATATATATATATATATATATATATATATATATATATATATATCGACCCCGATCTTTCATCAGAAATAACAGTTATCAGAAATGTGTTTCCAAGTAGCGTCCGTCGCAAGACGCGGACGTCACGTGATATGGAATGCAACTGTGTTCGAATATTTCTAACGTAAATCTAACTGTAATAATATTGTTTAAAAATTTTCTTTGTAAATATATCTCAAATCTTTTTTTGTTTAACTATTGAAATATTTATAAAGATTTAAAATACCCAAGTCTTTATTTAACCCTAGTTTATATGTATTTAATTTTAAAATCCAGTATTGTTCTTTTTTTCTGCTTGTGTATGTGGAACTGAAATCAGAATCTATCAATCCACATTTACAGTTTTCTAATGAGTGTCCTGGTTGATTGTTCTGATATATATATATATATATATATATATATATATATATATATATATATATATATATATATATATATATATATATATATATATATATATAATATGTAATACAATATGGATTTTCAGAGAAATGTTACCGTTAATTATTCTGTTAATATTTCCTTGTGTAAGGAATTTTCTTGGCTTCCCCATTTCGGTTTGACATCACATTTTAAATAGAATTTATCCCATCTGTAACGATAATTCTTTTCCGATAGAATACTTTTTTGTAAATCAACGTTTAGATTTTGTCTTCTATACAAAAATTATCAAACCTTAAAATGATTATTTTTTCACGGGAAGGAAGGTCTAGCTAATCGGTTCATATTCGTCTACTAAAAATAAAATAAATAAACATATAAAATGAGATAAAATAAATTCTCATTCGGGCCCACTCCTGAAAACCTTGGGAGTATGGATAATTCGGGATACTGGCTGAGGTGGGGGGATTGGAGAATTATCTGTGCTGGGGAATCGATTCAAATCGATTCAAATATCTCTTGACAAAATGAGTCTAACAAATAAAGAAAAGTTTTTTTTTAAAAAAGGGACAAAAGAAGCTTATTACGTAGATTCTAGTACGTAATGTGTTCAGGACAAAAACGAATACACACGGCGGATGAGTCCGGCTGCGGACTAATTCATGGAAAAGTTATGGGCACCGACAGCTTAAACCTGTACAAGTGCCGCGAAACATGCTACAGGATCGTTGACAACCTCAGAGAGAATTTCTATCTTTTTTCATTGTTTTTAGTTAAAATCTTCTGCTGAAAGATAAAAAAGATAATTCTGTTCCACACCCAACCTCGCATCCAACTCAGCAAGTGCTTGTACCATATAATAATGTGTACCCCAAATAAATTTGGCGATTTCACGTCAAGGATATGTTTCTTTCTTAATCATATTCACATTGAGATTATATTAAACTCCACTTTTCACTATCTTATTGCGCTAATGCTTAAAGGTTTCATAGGGTGTAGAGCTTTGTATAATACAGCAGTGGCCTCAGAACGGTTACGAAATCAACTTAAAAATAGCATCTTGGTGTACATGCAAACATACCAGCGCTAATATATTTCGAATCGAATTTCTTTTAATCGATACCTCAAATTAATCAAGCTTTTTATAATGAAGTAGAGAGCAATTCAAGATAGGTGACTACGGTTAGAACGCTTTTTGAGCAATGAACTATGAGAAATCTATGAAAGAGAAGGCTGTAGGGATTTGAGATTATGGTATAAGGAGGATAGATAATAACTGACTCTTGATTTGAAGAGTTTAAGATTATAGTGTGGAGGGCTACTGTTACTGTCAAAATGGTTATGAGAGATAAAAACGGAAGTAGTATGAAATTAACATCTTTAGGATGATAGATAATAGTTGATCATTTACTGCCATTTTAAAAGAAAGCATTGCATATGTATCGTCTACTAGGGCGGTTAGTCAATAACCATTTCTTCAGCGATTTTCCTATTTGAATCTAATTTTAGGCAATTGTACACTGTGCTCTATGTCCCGGAAATTTATAGTCTCTCTATCCGGAAATTCATCGTGACTACAATATGGAGTTCTCTATAAGGAAAGTCAAGCAGATTCCAGTAAACGAAGCTATTTCATTATGCAATTCTATATCCCACAATACATAACGATTTCAGAAATATTTTCTCTATCCCGAAATTCATGCATATTTCGCTAAGATTTGATAATAAAAGCAAAGATAGCACATAGCACTGATCACTGATATTTAGATTCATTATATACCAAACGCTTTAAAAGATTCGATGTATTAAAAAGTTATCCCAAATGTAATATTTCAGGAAATTAAACCTGGAATAGGCTATACTAGAGGTATAACTGTCCATTCGTATTCGAGGATACTAGGGTAGCTAGCAAATCCCTATCGCAGACGTTTGCTCAGGCGCATTTACGTTTATTCAACACCCACAGAGCTCAACTGTGGTTTATACTGCAACTATGCTGAACATACCTTAGTTACAGTTTTTGGGAAAGAGCGTGTTATCTAGCGTGATCAACAATTTGAACAAGGCCAACACGCTCAAGCCCTCGGCCACGATGATTTATGACTTCGTTCTAGCACAGCTATCGACGGCACCCAAGGGTTCCGTCAGCCGAATTTCACTCACGAGGCTTGGGTCAACCCATGGTATGGTTTTCAGGCACTTTCCAAAGGCGACGCACGCTAAGATCGACCCCTTCAGTACGATAACAACAGGAAGTCTCCTGACAAATCGACCATGGTGAGATTCGAACCCGGGTCTCATGGTCAGAATGCAAACGTACTAACCACTCGGCACGCATTAGGGAGTCTGGTTTAAGTAGCAGTTCTTGATAAAAGCTTTCTGACCTGAACTTTCTCTTGATGTTTTGAATACTGAGGAAATGAACATGATTATCACCCCGTGGGAACAACATAGCTTTAAGGAGTAGTAATTGATTCATCTGGTGGAACTGAAAAGTGCTGATCATTTGAACATTTGCCATGGAAATATCGATAGAATGGCGATTAGATTACGACATTGGTGTTTGTTGGGAAAAGAGCCTGTAGTGTGTAAAATGACACATACTCTACACGAGCGATTGTATTAAAAGCTTCCCGAAAAATCTCAAGTTGTCAAATGTAAACAACTTTAGCGCTAGGATTTCATAAGTATCTCCCGACCCATATGTATCCTTGTGTCTACTGTAACTCTTGCTTGTTGAAATGGCTCATTTCTTTTTTATGTGCCGTGTCCTTTCAGGACAGACGATCATGGCTTTCCACTTTTCTCTATCCCTTGTAGCTCTCAATAAGTTTTGTCTCTTTGCTACTTCACTTAGGCCATGTTCTGTCATCCACTTGCTTAAGCCCGTTAGATATGTCATGAGTTGCTTATCTCTCTTTCCCTCTATTTCATCTGTGAGTTTCAGATTCTCCAGGAAGCCCTTCTGATTAAATGTCCCAGAAATTTCAGCTGCCTCTTCCTGATATTAAGTACAAGCTTCCTCCTTGTTTGCATCCTCTCCAAAACCACACCGTTGTTCACACGCCCGGTCCATGATACCCTTAGCATCCTTCCGTAGAAGCGTTGCCTCGAGTCTCTTCTACATCTTTGACACGACCGTCCAACATTCACTGCCGTAAAGGAGGACATATGTCACGTAGCAGCTCAGTACTCTTTTCTTTTTTACCAAATAAATCACTCTGTCTCTGATAGCTTTTGGAATACGTCTTTGGACATCCCATACGTCTTCGGCTTTCACTGTCGCATTTACCGGCCTCTGTTAAAAAGAAACATTAAAACAGATGTTTAAATTTCCACACCTGCTTGATTTTAGTCTCCCCGATCAGTAAATCGCATTTCGGGGTTATCCTTTTACTGATGACCATGCATTGTGTCTTCTAGTAATTTATGCTTAGTCCCTTCATCTCGCTCTTCTTCGCTTCCTTCTGTAGGAGGTTTTGTAATTTCTTATCTGTGGCTTCTATCAGTAATATCAACTGCGTATCTTATGTTGTTAAGATTGTGGCCGCCAATGCTAAATTCCGGTAGGGTTTCCAATTCTCTCAAAATTGCCTTACTGTATAGGTATGGCTAACAACACACACAATATGAAACCTAACAGCTTTTAACCAGTTTTTGAAATACATTCAAATATAAATTTAAACATCTTGCAGCAATCATTGATTCTTGATTTGCTTCGGGTAAACCTTTCTCGACATTCTGGAAAAAATAAACTTTCAAAAAACCAAAAGGATATCTGTTCTCTCAGTATAAAACATTACTAATTTCTTTATCATTTATTTAATTTTAATTTCAGTTTATATTTACCGCATCTTCCAGATTATAATTGCTCTTCAGGGGAGATCACTGCTGTACTTTTATTTGAATTACAGCGAAAGTTTTTTTATCAAATGGATGACGAGTATATCTTCCATCTTCTCCGTTTGTAAATTATATTCAAGTGAGATCATTGCTGTAATTGTATGTGAATGTGATTGACGAAGTATTGTTTTCCACGGTTATTTTTTGAAGACTGACTATTTCATCATAATTTCTGTTGCTTTTCATCACACTTCCCAGATTCTACATTGAAGGGAGATAACTTCTCTAATCTTATGTGAATTTTACTAATTTCTGTATCATATATATTTCGTTTTAATTTCTGTTGATTTTCAGCGCAACTCCGGATAATTGCAGTAATATTATTGACTTTCAATGTAAAGATTGTCACATATATGTGACGAGTGTTTCTTGAGTCTTAATTTTAATTACTTTCCATAACACGGAGTAATGGATGGCGGTTCGGACTGGGGAATCGGAGAGCCGAGTTCGAATTCCAATCAAATCCATTACACTCACTTACGTGCTAATAAACTTGGGAAAGGTATGAATCCTCTTCTTCTCCCCCCAGGCATGGGTAAATAGCAGGACAGACAGGGTTCTATATTCTTGGATGGCTACTGGTCTTCCGCTGAAAGAAGTGGCAACTTACTGCGTGAAAAAATCTGCCTCGTCAGTTATGTATCGAAAGATACATGATCGCCTAAGCGTGTATCACGTATGGCACATAATTGACTGAATTTATATGAAGGGAAATAACTCGTATAACTTTATGTCAATGTATTTGACGTTGTTTTTTCTACCATTGTTTATGACGAGATATTTTTCGTCATAATTTTAGTTGTTTGTCATCCCCCTCCCTAATGTACGAGGGTCAGTCAATAAATAAGGTGAATTTTTCGTTATAAGGACTTCTAATACAGATAGAAGCTTACTCTGTAATTATTATTTTTTTTTTTTTTTTTACTTCTTTTTCACATGGATTTAATTTATTCTGCAGATTAAAAAAAAACTTTGAGAGTTTTGGCGATTAACAAAGATGGCCGACCAAGAAGCATGCTCCAGGATTGAACAGCGGTCAGTTATCAAGTTTTTGGTTGCTGAAGGGTGCAAACCAGTTGAAATTCATAAGAGAATGTCAACTGTGTATGGTGCCACATGTTTCAGCCAACAAAATGTCTACAAGTGGGCTAAATTGTTTAAAGAAGGACGGAGCAGTGTTGAGGATGAAGACAGGCCTGGGAGACCTATAGAAGTGAGGTCTCCTGAGGTGATCGAATCAGTCAATGACCTCATTCAGTCTGGCAGAAGGGTGACAGTGGGTGACATTGTAAGGACTTTGAGCTTATCTGTTGGGACAAACGCAGGGGTCATCAGTCAGAAGGAGTCATCTTGCATCATGACAACGCAAGGCCTCACACAGCAGCCGAAACGGTGCAGACCTTCAACGAGCTGGGCTGGGAACTGCTCCCTCATCCCCCTTACAGCCCAGACCTTGCCCTTTCAGACTTTCAGCTGTTTGGTCCCTTGCAAGCGTTCACGAAAGGGACGAAGTTTAAAAGTGACGATGAAGTCAAAAGTGTTGTGAGCGACTGAGAGCGCTGGGGGATTACGGAAGCTTGTGCACAGATGGGAAAAGTGTGTGACAGTGCTGGGAGACTACGTTGCAAAAAAAGTAAGCTTCTATCTGTATTAGAAGTCCTTATACCGAAAAATTCACCTTATTTATTAATGACCCTCGTAAGTTGTGTTATTTGAAATTATTGTCAACCATTTTTTTTTAGTTTATATCCTATTTATTATCATTTTTATTTAGTTTTTTTTCAACGCGCCATATAAATGATAATTTAAATTTAAGGTAAATAAATCTTTAATATATTCGTAATATAATTTCCTAGATGAAGAATTGTCACGCTTTTCACATTTATGTATATCTTTCATCTCAATTTTAGTTGCTTTTGATCGTTCCTCTGGGATAATACTTTGTATGGCAGGCTACTCTTGTATTATTATTTTAAGTTCGTTGGCAAAGCATTGTCCAACATTGAAAATTCATCACTGGGAATTTATCTTATATTTCGTCGCTTTTTTATCGCAACTATTGCAGAGGATAAGCTTTGAACAAGGGTTCGAATTCTTTTGAAGTTCATTGCCCATTTCCACAATCTCCGCCCCACCCGCGACCGGCGGAGTAAATAGTCAAAAGCATACCGAAATTACTTACATTATTTGAACTGTTATCTTCATCTTCATTGCCATATTCAGAACATTTCGGTTGTTGTACTCTCCGGTCTTCTTCGCGCGATTGGAATTTCGAATTGAACCCTTTAATTCGTTCAAGGGGGTACATTTTTATAGTTCCACGTGCCATTTTTCTTCCGATGTCTCAGTTATTCCCCTTTAACTCATATGTCCAAGTTTTTATTCACCACTGCTGTAGCCAGGTACTGAACTCATACCTCTCCGGATCTAACCAACACATTTATCCACTGCAGCATACAACGGCCGAAACGTTGTGAATGTGGCAATGAGGATAACAGTCCGAATAATGTAAATAATGCAAGTAATCATAACACCTCATCACAGAGATATCGAGGCCGAAACGTTGTGAATATGGCAATGAAGATGAGGATAACAGTCCAAATAATGTAAATAATGTATGTAATCATAATACCTCGTCACAGATATATAGAGGCCGAAACGTTTTGAATGTGGCAATGAAGATGAGGATAACAGTTCTAATAATGTAAATAATCTATGAAATCATAATGGCCCATCTGATAGATATAGAAGCGGAATCTTTGTGAATATGGCAATGAAAATGAGCATAACAGACCGAATAATGTAAATAATGTAAGTAATCATAATACTTCATCTCAGAGATATAGAGGAGAAACGTTTTGAATTTGGCAATGAAGATGAGGATAACAGTTCGAATAATGTAAATAATGTATGTAATTATAATACCTCATCTCATAGATATAGAAGCGGAAACTTTGTGAATATGGCAATGAAAATGAGGATAACAGACCGAATAATGTAAATAATGTATGTAATTATAATACCTCATCTCAGAGATATAGAGACCGATCCTTGTGAATATGGCAATGAAGATAAGGATAACAGTCCGAATAATGCAAATAATGCAAGTAATCATAATACCTCATTTCAGAGATATAGAGGCCGAAACTTTGTGAATATGGCAATGAAGATGAGGATAAAAGTCCGAATAATGTAAATAATGCAAGTAATCATAACACCTCATTTCAGAGATATAGAGGCCGAAACATTGTGAATATGGCAATGAAGATGAGGATAACAGTCCAAATAATATAAATTACGTATGTAATCATAATACCTCATCTCAGATATATAGAGGCCGAAAAGTTTTGCATGTGGCAATGAAGATGAGGATAACAGTCCGAATAATGTAAAAAATGCAAGTAATCATAACACCTCATTTAAGCGTTCTAGACAGACATACCGAAATTGCTTGGTAAAATGTTCTTACTGACTTTATTATATTATGATTACATATATCATTTGGACTATTATCCTCATCTTCATTCCAATATCCAGAACAAGTCGAAATCGTCCAACAATGGGCGATATCGTCTACCATTAGACAATATCATCCATCTTGGGAAACCCTAGATTAAACCATTTAATATGTCGGGGGTTATCACCTGGGGGGAAATGTCCTGTATTTTCTTGTAATAATTCGAAGAATGATAATTTAATGAAGAAGTCTTGATGAATTGTCTTTTGTTTCCATGATTGTCTTATGAGCACAGAGATATGCTGATTACAATAATTTATTTAGGAAAGTTTGGCGTAGCGTCGGAGTTAGAAATGTAGATAGAATGTGCCATACTAAGAGAACAAAAAGGCTTGCTTAGTCCTAGCATAGAAGCAAATGCAATACGGGAGCTCTTGATAAAGCATGAAAGAGAACTGGCAACAAATCTCGAACAGTAGCAGCAGCTGTAACAAAAGGGAAAAACTTCAGTGAACGCAATCAAGTACGAAAAGCAGCAGCAGGAACTTTAGAAGCTCTTCTGGGCAGGCCGGTTAGGTTTAAGGCTCTCTATCCAAAGAAAATTTTCTCACATGACACTAGCCTTGAGGATTCAAACAGTAATTTGTTAATTTGGTGGAAAAATTTCAGTTCCGTCCACGTGACAGGCATTGAAAATTGAGTAGTATTATGGTAAGAACGAGACGAGATATGGTCATTAGATCGAGAATAATCAACACCAGTAGATTAAATAAACGGTTCAGTTTGGAATTTCCTGTATGCTACCCGGATAGACATACACCTGATGAAGTCCGGTAAGCACAACGGCCGAAACGTTGTGATTGCAACAACAAAGATAAGGACAATAGTCCACATAGAAACAGTTACATTTTGTAAAGTGATGAAGAAACAAACATAGATGAAGATGAGTGGACTTTATATTCAACGATATTTTTTAGATTTTCGCGATTTCAATATCTATGTAAAACAAAGCACCAGATTATCTTGAGAGGTTTCTTTACAATACACCATCATTTTACTTAGATTTTAGAAGTATGTTACTGAATAGTTTTGCTACTCACAGACTTAATTTGTTTTCATTGCTCCCAGAATATGAGTGGACATCTGCCAAATTAATTTTCATTTATTAAAACTTGCAATCGATTTGTTTTTATACACAGGCTCTTATTGTCCGACGTTAAATGGCTTCCAAGTTTGATTTTTAATCCATGAGTTTAATTTGATTTGCATGTTAAATAAAACTGTTACATTCGGAAGATGGCAGTATTGTCGTCTGCTAAATGGAAGTAAAAAAAAATCCGAGAAACTTGTTAAAACGAATGAAATGGTAAAAAATATCATTCTGAAAGGGAGTTTTGAAACAAAAATTACACTCTAAATGACACTTAAAATCATTTTAGATATCAAAATTTTAAAACTATTTTTACCATTGTATATAATCATCATATATATATATATATATATATATATATATATATATATATATATATATATATGTATGTATGTATGTGTATATATATATATATCTATCTCTCTCTCTCTCTATATATATATATATATATATATATATATATATATATATATCTTGCTAAGAAGGGACATTTTCTTATTGACATGTCTATTTAAAATTTCTGTGAAGAGACTTAAGCAGAAATGCTTCTAATACTCTCATAAAAGGTATGAAGTTTTAACATCTTCCCTAACCAGAGGAAAATAGCTGAGCAGACTGGTCTCTTTAGCAATGGTAGGACAAGGATTCTAGTAAATTGACAACTTTGAATTAAAAATATAAACTGTGAAAAAAAGACAACGGACAACCACTCCACTACATTCCCCAAGAACAATCATGGTCGATTAAAAATTAACAGATATTGAAGAAATGAACGTCATGCAGAACCATTATCGCTGATGACCTGAATGGATGTGATCTTGAAAAGAACATTAAACATTATACTCTGTTAGTATCTACTTAATCGATGACAAGTATCAATATTTAATGAGGTTGCTATTTCGCAACGAGGCTTATTGAAAATTCTTGATTTTTGAAAATCTGATGTCATTCACCCCCCACCGTCTAAAGGAAGACCCTAAAAGCCAGTAAGGAACACTGAGCGAGAAATAATATAATAAAAAAAGAAATTAAGTGAGTGAACAATAAAAGGATAGGAATTAAAAAAGACAGAAGTTAACGATGGATTCTCCCTCCTGCTGTCAGTTATTCATTTTAGCTTCTAACATTTCATCGTGAATGCTTTCTTCTTGCTTTCCTTTATTAACTGGTTTAGGATATCTTTCAGTTTTCCTTCTAAGTCCGCTAGCAACAAAGTGTTAACAGCGTCTTTCGTAGTGTTACGATGACGTTCGCTGATAATAAAGAAAACTTCATGTTCTGTTAAGAACATCTCGCTGAAAAGATTAGATAAAACTTCCGTGAAAATGCATGGTTGGCTCTTATTTAATCATGCCACCCCAAACAAGGCCATAAAGCCACTAAGACGCAATGGTTTATTGGAAGTGAAAGAATGAGAGGAAAATCATTCTTAGAGAAAGAGGAACATAGAAGAACATAAAATACAAAACTTAACGATTGACATTGCATTTAAATTTTTGAAGATCACAGTTGATTAGAAAAAAGGAATTGGGCGAGAGCTTCACTATCGAGAAAAAACTGTTAGCATAGAACTTACGGTTACATGTAGTAGTTACGTCTGTGAATAATGAGACCTCACTGCCAATCTAGTACTGCGCTTAAATACTTAAATTTGAGGTACCAAAGAAGAAAGATCATCACAACAATTCCCATGAAAATATTTATAGGAAATACACAAAAAATCTACGTTATCCGTGGGAAAGGGATTGAAGCTGAGATGCCATGTCAGGACCCATAACATAGCAGATTCATATTTGAATTTCATCAAGAATTTCTAAATATATAGCAGAATCATCAAACCAGATGCGAAAGCAACGTTCAATGGATGAACAAATTGTCAACATATAAATTTGTAAGATAGATTCTGGCGCGAGAAACTGTCTAGAACAACGCAGGGACCTACTTTCCTATTACCAGAGTTAGTAATTGATTCAATATGAGTTTTCCACTTCATTTCACTGGCCATGGTTAGCACAATAAGTCTCTATTTTCCTGGAGGTTAGCATCAGCCATGTAGAATGGAAGGGAAAAATAAAAGACGATTAAATGAGATAAAATTCGTATTGGATGCATTAAAATGAACGAGTGATTTCTCGTACGAGTTAAAAACGGGCTGCAGATCATTTTGCGATCCGCTACCAATTGACTTTCTCGAAATGTTCAGACTTGCCACTATTTATTCAACGTATGCTTTCTCACATTTCAATGTTTTCAGTTGGTATAAGACTCTCTGATATCGAAGGTAAATCCATATTTAATTGCTTTCCGAAACATTAACTTGATAAGTACTCACCCATAAACAAAAATAGTGTCAGAACGATTATAACTGATAAAATTAAGACGGAAAATCTATTGCGGTTCGTAATGAAAAAAAAACAGTAGCTGCTAAATTCTCTCTCTTTCAATATGTGACATGCCACTTCTGAACGAAAGCTATTAGGACTCTCCACGACTTCTTGTGTTTTGTTTCTCTATATATTTTTAAAGTTTAGATAATTCGTATGCTGCTAGGAATGTTTATGTTGGAGATAGCTATTCCTTGTTTATTTTCAATAATAATGGATGATTGATTCAAAAGTAAGAATTTGTTCAGATGAAGATGAAAAAGAAGAAACATCTTTACTATGGAGATTGGCGCAGATCGATAACGGACAAGCTAACCTCCTGATATAATTCTGATGTATGGAACTGATCTATCTATCTATCTATCTATCTATCTATCTATCTATCTATCTATCTATCCAGACACACACACACACACACACACACATACATACATACATATATATATATATATATATATATATATATATATATATATATATATATATATATATGAATATATATGTGTGTGTGTCTGTGCGCGAGTGTGTGTGTGTGTGTGTGTAGATAGATAAATAGATAATTAGATCAGTTCCATATATCGAGTTTCAATCCCGGCTTGAAGCAATCGAAATTCTGATGTGCTGCGCTACAGAGAAACAGGTTTGTATGTGGATAACTATTTATGCTCCCGTTACCCGATCGAGCATAATAGGGTAGTTTGCTGCTGTTATTAACGCATCTCTCTTCAATTACGAATAGAGCCCTCTTGGCTACTGGCGTTTTTTTACATCTCGTATATAATACGTTAAAATTTCCCTTTCTCTGCCGTGCACCGATAGCTTAGGGGTAGGATCTCTGATTGACGACAAATCGGTCGAGTTGCGACCCTGGCTTGAAGTAATTGCCCTTCTATCACACCGATGAGCTGAGGTACACCGAAATAGGCTTGTATGCGGATGACTATATATGTGTGTGTAATGATGAAAGTGGAGTCGTTAGAAATGCATGGTAATAATTTATTTCGAAAAATCAATTAGATTTCGTCTCTTCATACCAAACAATTTTTTAAAATAAATGAATTTTAAATTTATCCAGGTACAAGCGGAAAAAAACAACACAAAAAACACACAAACAGAAGCGGGGAAGATTTCGATTTTAAAATAAGGTTTTACTGTGGGGGAAGAGAAAGAGAAAAATGGGGAGAAAGATATATATATAATTAAGTATGAAAGAAATATCAACAGAATGCAGAAAGTACTGGACGGTCGTTTCGTCCTATATTTGGGACTCATCAGCAGTGCGCATCCACCCTGACAGGTAATAAATCAGACTCAATATAGCGCCGCTCGCTCACATAATCCGTGGTGGAACTCTACCTCTTCGTCACCGAGGCCAGTTGGAACAGTTGGTATGACGATTGCTTGATAACTCAACTGCCAGGGTTTCAATTCTCGGTAGTGGATGCGTATTGTGGAGGAGTCCCAAATATAGGAGGAAACGGCCGTCCAGTGCTTTCTGCATTCTGTTGAGGTTTCTTTCAGACACAATGAATTATTTAATTATAATTATCAAATCCTCCTAACAATTTCTATCATATATATATACATATATATATATATATATATATATATATATATATATGTGCATATATATATATATATATATATATATATATATATATATATATATATATATATATATATATATATAGAGAGAGAGAGAGAGAGAGAGAGAGAGAGAGAGAGACGAAATCTGATTGATTTCGCGAAATAAATTATTACTCTCGATTTGTACAGTCTCCGCTTTCATCATTATTATATTTGCTCGGTTCTTACATTGAGCTCATTTTGGAATTATCCCTACCGAGAATCGAACACGGATCGCTTTTGATACAACGCGAACGTCATACCAACTGTACGACGGGAATGTTCGGTGGTGTTCGCATTCGTTTGCGCCTGCTTTCTCAGAGATCTTCCGGTCTATCCCCACTGTTTCAAATTTCATTTATTATTTCGGTGATATTGTCTATGCCTAAATTAAGATTGTCAGCATTTCCCTTACAATTCCGTCTGGCGCTGCTGTCTTGTTTCTTTTCAATTTCGCCAGTGCAGTTTCTACTTCGGTTTTCAGAATTTTCAGTTCCTTCGGTAGTTCTGCGGAAATAAATTATAATCCCATTAACCCTTAAAGTTGTCTGTTTTTTAATATATATATATATATATATAAATCATTGACAATTCAACTTAATTACAATTCATCTAATTTTAGTCTAGCCAAACGTCAGTATTTTTTAACACGTTCAGATGGAGTCATATACTGTGTAAATATTACGTTTTGGTGATCTTACTAAAATATGCCAACCACGGGCGTAACTAAAATTCACACGTTGATAAACCATGAATAAATGTTGACCGAAATTCTAGACAATTTGCGTACAATCTCAAAATCGACATATTTGTGACAAAAATCATCAATTTGCTTATAATCAAAAATCAATATTTTCTTTTCACCAATATATTTCTATTGATGAAGCAAATTCATAAAATTTTGCAATTGGATTCCATTAACTTCTTCGACTTGTAGAATAATTTGCAGTTTACAGGAATCCATATGAATTATTCCTGACGAAGGGTTCGAGACAAAAACGCAAAAATCTGGAAGGATTATTGTTTCCTTCTGATGGAAACCATATACGAGAAGGAATCGAATGAAATTAAAACAATATGAAATTCACGACTTACCGATGTTCTAATAATGTGCACATCACCACACACAAACACACACACGCACGCACACACACACACACACATATATATATATATATATATATATATATATATATATATATATATATATATATATATATGTGTGTGTGTGTGTGTGTTTGTTTGTTTGTGTGTGTCTGTGTGTCTATGTTCTACGTTTTGTGTCCCTGATTCGTTTCGTGTCGGTTTTCTCAAATAATTACAGATGCAAATTGTTCGGTGGACAAGCTGTTTACTAACGTTGCTCTTCAAGAGATATTCCAAATCTGTACTGATGTACATTATAAGAGTTTTCTAGCTTCTCGTATTCAAATCTTGTTTTTTGATTTTATTTATTTCGTCGCTGGACGGGTGGGGGGATTTAATTTTAACAATATTATATATGGCCATAATAATGGGATATCAATGTGTAGCCTGTGGGTTCCTGTTGTGCACAATATTTTATGGGCTGAATACATGGGTTGCATCAGAGAATGTCTCAGATAGAGAATATTTAACATTGAAAAACATAAAGGAAAAAAATTAATTATTTTTAATAATTATTTTTAATAATATGTGGAAATCTCCACCCTTTACCTGAAGACGGTCGTGAGACCAGAAACACGTGTTGTAAAACTATGAAAAATAAAGAATAATATTTTTTTAAAAAAACCCACATTACAACCCAAAAAGTTTGCGGTACCTCTCTTCTTATTAATATAAACACTTTTCTCTCGTTGGAATCATTATAACCTCTTCATTTATATATATATATATATATATATATATATATATATATATATATATATATATATATATATATATATATATATATATATATTGTGTATATAAATATACATATATATATGTATATTTATATATATACACAATATATATATATATATATATATATATATATTGTGTGTATATATAAATATACACATATATATATATATATATATATATATATATATATATATATAGGGATTGGACAAAATAATTGAAACACTTGTTAAATTCAAAGCAAATTTATTTAATATGGAGTTGGGCCTCCTTTAGCCTAACAAACAGCTTTAATACGTCTAGGAATGGAATCATACAGCTTCCTGTCTTCATCCACAGGAATTTTCAGTCATTCTTCCATTAACACCTTCTCCAGCTCTTTATGAAACGACGATGGAGGATAGCGGCTCCTAACTTGTCGCTCCAAAATGCACCACAAATGTACAATAATATTGATATCAGGAGATTGGGGAGGCCACTCTATGTGTCCTAGCTCATTTTCATGCTCTTCATGCCAATTCTTAACCTCTCGAGCAGTATGTATTGGATCATTATCGTCTTGGAAGATGCAGTCACCATCAGGGAATATAGTCTTGGCCATTGGATGAACATGATCTCCCAAAATTTCAGGTAATCTTTGCTGTTGATTCTACCATGCTGGGCTACTATTGGACTGAGACATTCCCATGATATGGCGGCCCAAACTATCATTGATCCACCTCCATGCTTCACTGTTGGAAGAAGGCAGTCAGGGTTGTAAGCTTCTTTGGGCTGCCTCCACACATAAACTCGCCCTGAAGTTGGGAAAAGAGAAAAACTGGACTTGTCTGAGAATATGACTTTCTTCCATTGGTCTACAGACCAGGCATTGTGATCTCTGCACCACTTCAACCTCTTCCGAATGTTGCGAGTGGAGACAAGAGGTTTCCTTACGGCGGATCTTCCATGATATGCAGCCTTATGGAGGCGACCAGTTTTAGTAGAAACTGAACTATTCAGATGATTATTCAACTCAGCAGTCACTTTTGCCGCATTTGTCTGATGATTTTTTGCCACAGTGCGTTTCAATGCACGTCAGTCCTTGTCAGTAAGTTTGTAAGTCCGGTCCGATTTGCTAC
>OZ038496.1:10718034-10730534 GCA_964036315.1 Acanthosepion esculentum
AAAAATTGTTCTGACAAGTACAGCCCACACTTTACGAAGGGCTTTATCTATGTAATTATTTTTTTAAAATTTTTTTTGCAGTGGAAAGTGTCATGATGTCATTTCTAACCTTAGGTCCCTGGGCGGGACCCGGAAAGAAATGTGTAAACGCCAGATATCAAAGGAAATAAAAACAATAATAATAATAAATACAAAAACGTATAAAAGACTTCTGTTGAGAAGAAAAACTGATGACAGCTTAACCCTGCCACTCGATTGCACATATCCCCCGAGAGGCGTGTACTGGCTGGTATTGACTGTCATCCGGAGAGGTTAAACTCCGCGATAATATACCACATGAGGACTGTCGTTCGGAGTTTCCCTGGCAAGTCACTGTTACTTTTTTATCGACAGATTCAAAAAGTGTTTGATGGTCCGACACAAAGCTTCACCAGTTGAAACAAATCATTGCGTTGGTTTTCTGACAACTACATCTAATTATTTCCTCACATGTCCGGCTACTGGGAAAAACTCCACGAAACAGCATCAACTTCATCTTGGCACTTGGAATGTACGAACTCTCCCGGACAACAACTCAGCACCAGATAGAAAAAAAAGCTCTGGTCGCATTGGCGCTAACAGTGTTCCTGCTGCACAAGGATACTATAAATTCTCCTCTACTGTTTGTTGTCTTTTGTGCAATTCTCCATTCTCGAGCCGGTCTCAAACGTCATGTCCGTCATAGTAAAACTGGCCAAAGATGTAAAAATGAAACAGAATATATAGCTTAAACCAAACCAACCATAACAACGTGACAAAAAAAAAAAACATAGTAAAAACTCAACAACCGGGATAAGTTGAACGTAACGTTCATTATTCAACAACGGAAAACCCCCCCAAAAAACTAATCTCCCAGTTTTACCCTGACGATCCGTTTAGATGAAACCTAGGTAGTTTTACATGGCTCTTTAGGTTTATATTAGGTTTGTTCTACTACGCGTATTGAGCAATTTACGTAGTTGATTTTACTCGTTTTGGAGTTTTTTTCTTTGAACTCTGACCTTGAAATTTGGGCGATAGTTTTCGCCTCAATTTCATTTTCTTACTTCCTTTCTTTTTTTCTTCTTCTTTTTCATTGGTTTCTCAGGTTTGTTTTACTACAAGCCGATATACCCAAGTTTTTTCAAAGCAAGTTCCACTATATATATATATATATATATATATATATATATATATATATATATATATATATATATATATATATATATATATATATATATATATATATATAGGTTCGATTCCTGTCAGAGGACGAATATTTTCTATGACAATTTCTCGGAAATTCAGGCCGGTAAATATTGTTTAATACTGTTTATTATAAACAGCGCTAATACTTAAATATTTAAATACTATAAAAAGAATGTATAAACATAAAAATCTCTTAAAATAATTGTCGGAGTTTGCCCATTTTATAATGCGTGTCGTCACTTGTTTACATTTGGATATGCCATGAGCAGATATGAATGTACGTGAGAGATTCATGGAAGATTGATGTTTAAAGACAGTAAAATCGATCTTGCTAACCGAACGCTCCTCTGTGGCCAAATCGGTTAAAGGCTCGTCGGGCTATATGACGGTTCCGTATAGGATACAGGTTCAAATCCTGTCGGAGGACAAATATTTTCTATGAAAATTTCTCGGACATTCAGGCCGGTGAATGTTATTTATTATAAACAGAGCATTTACTTAAATATTTGTATCTATAAAAAGAATGTATAAACATAAAATATCTTAAAATAAAGAATTTTTTTTAACATATAAATAATTCATAATTCTATCTTCTGTTAAATTGGGGTGCACAGGTTAAATTTTTACGCTCATTTTTCTACCCCGGTGAATCAATTGAGAGGGACACGAAGATTTTGATTAATATGGACTAATATTGTTATTTGATCGCTATCAATACCAAATACTCTATTATTAGAAACAACATTTGATACGTTCAAATAGACAGAACACTCTCTATTAAACTCATATATTTTTGTAACTGTTTCGCTTTTTCTTTTATTTTTATAAAAGAAAATTAAACAACGTATCTTCTTTATGTGCCGTGACCTTTCAGGACGTAGGCGATCATGGCTCTCCACAACTTCCTGTCCCTTATAGCTATTAATAAACTTTGTCTCTCTCTTATTTCTCCTAAGACCTGTTCAGTCATTCATTTGGTCAAGCTCATTAAGTATGGTACACGTTCTTTTTCTCGTTCTCCCTTGCTCTCTACCTGTCCCGTGAGTAGCAAATTTTTCAAGCCTTCTTTCCTCATAATGTGCCCAAGAAACCTCAACTGTCTCTTCCTGATGTTAAGTATTAGTTTCTTTCTTGTTTCCATTTCCTAAAGAACTTTGCCGTTGCTCACATGTTTGGTCCATGGTATCCTCAGCATCTTTCTGTAGAACCAGATTTCAAGTCTCCTCTTCATCTGTGAGAAGATTGTCCTGCACGATATTTAAGCCCAAAAGAGTGGACCTTGATAATAAGGAATTAATATATATATATATATATATATATACGTGGGGGTGAAGTGTGAGACATAAACATTACATATTAGTATGACATTATATTTAGGTTCTGTTGACTTTGGCATTATTTTATATGTTAAGTTTTAGTTTATTTTAAGATTTTACTCTTACTAGAATAAAGTATATATATATATATATATATATATATAGAGAGAGAGAGAGAGATAGATAGATAGATAGATAGATAGATAGTTAGATAGATAGATAGATAGATAGATAGATAGATAGATAGATAGATAGATAGATAGATGTGAACAGAATGAGAGAGATTTGAAAAAGCGGATAGATAGATAGATAGATGTGAACAGAATGAGAGAGATTTGAAAAAGCGGATAGATAGATAGATGTGAACAGAATGTGATAGATAGATAGATAAATAGATAGATAGATAGATGTGAACAGAATGAGGTAGATAGAGTTGAAGAGACAGACAGATAAATAGATAGATAGATAGATGTGAACAGCACATTTTTATTATCATTTGCACGCCTCATCCATGATCTTGGTATATTACTATTGAGACAACTCCGCACAGTAAAAATCTGATACCATTTGAGCGATAATTGGCTGTCATTACCCTACAAAATCATGTCAATGTTTCGTGTGACACCTTGTATCTAGAGTAGAAATTATATTTCAACTTTTCGTATTCATATTCATTTTGTTTTCATTGGTTGTATGAACGTCGCGTGTATATCTCATGACACCTGTATGTCTGTTTCAATTTTGAAATGTTAGTTTTAGTGTGTATTAAAAATTGGGTATAATATGAATGATGCTGGAAATGAAATTTGTAATTCTGGGTTAATTAATTTGCAAATTTATGGATATTACATTATTTATGTGTTTTCAATTGACATAAAATGGAATGGTTATATCAAATCAATAGCTAGGTCTTCAGCTAGGAAATTTGTTTCACTGTGTCATGTCAGACAATTTTTCTAGCCACAGATCATAATGCAGGTAAAAATATCTACCATTAGACATCGTATTAAAAATTTCCGCCGTATCAGATCTGCAACTGCTGCAATATATCTTTAGATCCTCGCAAAAAAATTCAAAGTGCCTGTAATGTTATCGGTCTTGATCTGGCATCTCGACATCAGTTACTTCCCCACCATCATGACGTGATTTTCCCTCTCTCTTTTCTATAAATATTTTCATGGAAATTATTCGAACAAGCTTTCCTTCTTGGTAACCTCGACCGCCTGAATTCAAGCGTACAAATGATTGGCATTGTTTTAGTATTGAAATAGCTAGATTGAACCATAATTTTGTGATGTCAACAAACACTCGTTGACACTTTTATGATGTCAACGAATACTCGTTGTCACTTTCGTAATGCTTGTTGTAGTAAAGACTTTATGATTGCAGATACAACTATAGTAACGCCGTTGAACAATACTGGCGTCAAACGCCTTCGAATAACACTCGTACTAATAGTACTTGCTCGATAATACTCACTCGAAGAGTAACCACCGAATAGTGATCCGAATAGAGAAATAGTATAGTGAATAAAGTAGAAAATAGCGCTCCGTATAGTATTAGACGATAAAGTAGAAATGCGGTCCGAATTAGATGTCACGCGACTTCCTACTTATGCGTTTCTTCCATGGTCACGTGATCCACTCGATTCAATAATGGGATCGCCTGTGTTTGTTCTCGGGCGATCTATGTTCAAGCTCAAGTTTTTCAGAACTATTATGACTAAAAAAATTAGACTATAAAAAATCAAAACAAAAAATCGGACGAAAGGTAGCTATAACTGTTATATAACGACAAAAAAATGAATAAAAAATAATATACTGCGTTACTTAAAAATCGAAAACCAAAACTAGAAAATATACAGTGTAACAAATAAATAACAAGTATAATAAATAGATCTAAATACATGCAAATATATAAATAAACTAACAACCGATACAGATAAACTAGCCATTCAGAAAATAACAAATAAAGATAATCAGTCCAAATAAATAAATTAAAAACCATTCCCACCAAAATAATAGTCAGATCAAACCACAACAATCAACCCCAAAATTCAACAAATAGCTTTATCTTCCCAAACAAAAACAAAACTGTTAAATAAGCTATATAAACAAATTTTTATTACGTTAATAAAAACACCGACCAAAATAAAAAAATAAAAAAAATAATAAATAAATAAATATAATTAAAATTAAAATGAATAAAAACAAGCAAAACAATTTGACCCAAATAAATAAGCAAATAAACGACTTCCGGTAAAATAACGGCCATAATAGACTACCCACAATAAGCTATATAAACAAATTTTTACTACGATAATAAAAACACCGATCAAAATAAAATAAATAAATGAATAAATATATATATAAGATAAAAAATAAAAATTAAATTAAATTAAAACAAGCACAATAATTTAACACAAATAAATAAATAAAGAAATAAACGACTTCCGGTAAACACAACCACCAAAATAGACTACCCACAATGCACCACTGACCAGTATATATAAATAGACGAGAAAAATAACAGCACAAGTTGCCTGACGATTGCATCTAGCATGAAACGGACTGTCGCCTCAGAGTGTTGACTTCTATGTTCACTTTTGTATTTGTACACGCTCTATCTCTGATATTGGGCACTTTTTCCCATAAATGTAGCACACTTTGGGACTATATTTCTTCATGAATTGATATATATATATATATATATATATATATATATATATATGAATTGATATATATATATATATATATATATATATATGAATTGATATATATATATATATATATAAATTGATATATATATATATATATATATATATATATATGAAGAAATGTAGTCTTAGAGTGTGTTATATTTGTGGGATGGGGTGCTCAATATCAGAGATGGAGCGTGTGTGAGTGTAAAGGTGAACATGGATGTCAACACTTGGAGGCAACGGTCTGTTTCATGCTAGATGCAAGGTGGCCCGACGATTGCATCTAGCATGAAACAGACTGTCGCCTCTAAGTGTTGACTTTATGTTCACTTTTATATTTACACACGCTCTATCTATGATATTGAGCACTTTATCCCATAAATATAGCACACTTTATGACTATATTTCTTCATATATATATATATATATATATATATATATATATATATATATATATATATATATATATATATATGTATGTATGTATGTATTTATCAGTGCAGTGTTTCTGTAGTTTATTGTTATTGACTAAACACCAAGTTAGAAGACCTCGAGGTCGGCATCATGATGGGGTTCGTGATTTCACCACTTCTTTTCATTGTGTTCATGGAACTCATATTACTGTGTGCAGGCGGACACTGCAATGGGAGTCATGTTGGACTCTCCCGTAGAATTCGACGTATGAGGGACAAGCTGCTCATTTTCTAGGGACTGACAGCCAGACACCCCCACATAGGATTTGTTTATAGTGGTGAAGGTCTTGTGCAGAACCAATATATATATATATATATGAACGGACTAGCATAGATAGATAGTTTACAGGTTTAGATAGTGTTGTGGTTCCCCCCTCTAAAGATTCAATGTTAGATTCTTCTGCCTCCTATAAATTTAGTATGAGTGAAGGGACATTGGACAGTGAGTAGATAGAGCACTAGTTCCTTCGATACACTCTTACTAGTTGTGTAATACTCTCCTGGTGTACTTACTTTTTAATATACGATTTATCCGCAAAACCTTTTTTCTTAACTATTTACTTGGTCACAACAGATAGATAACGATGAATTGAGATAAATATATAGTTTTTCTTCATCAGTTTACTTGAAATACATTCGTTTTATAATCTTTTATCATATCAGATTCTCACGAAAATATTCAATGTGTTTTCAGCCATAATGTTTCATGTGGAAAATATTCACTTTTTTTAGTCGTAGCCCCTAATGAAAAACAAAATTATAGCACGAATAGAGAAAAATAGGGAAAAAATGCAAAAAGACGAAAAGAAGGAAGGATTGTAGTTTTACGATAAACCGAATCGTAAAAGCTTACGACTTGAATGACCTTTTGTTCTTTCTTTTATTCATTTATTTCGCTTCTTGCTACAAATTTAGACGAGTTTCCTCGTTGCTGTATCACTATTTCAACTAATCGCCTCCTGTTTCTGTGAATCCTGAATGTGTATCGTTCTTCTTACTTTTTTTTGTTTTGTGCTTTGGCTAATTCAGTAGCAGACAATTCACCGCATTTAAGCACTTGGTTCTGATTTCAAATTTAGTATCATTTCATGGTCGGCTTCGTTAAAAGATTAAGAACGAATTGCATTTGAAAGTGTAAGAAAAAAAACACCTTTATTTATTTGTTATGCTTTTCTGCATCCTGAACAATATGGCGGCATTCGTTCGTTATTTCAACCTTATATTCCCAATTAACCCGACCACACACACGTACACACAGATACATTTGATTTCCCTAATACCACTCTAATTAAAAAAAGAATATAATTTTTAAGGAGCAAATACATTGAAAAGTTAATAATAACAATATTACCAACTATAAACACGACGAAAACATTACATTACATCGCTATATTTCTTTGAATCAGTTCTTAAAGAATCTAACTTATAACTAATACAAAAACAGTACAAAGTACGTATATAAAAATACAGCCTCAGATTAATAAAAATAGTACTTCACTACTGAATATATAAATGTTAACACATGAGAACGCCTCCTACCAAAGCGTCACACACATACCCAATTTCGAATACACATTACCAGCCGATGCATATTTAGACATATTAGAATTTTTTACAAACATACATACATATAGAATTACTTATAGTTTTAATGTACGTGAAACATGACTGACCAATGAGAATCCAAACACAATTGAAAATACTAGTGTTTCTGTCTTTTTGCCTGTTCTCTCTCAGTCTCTGACGAAGCTCTTATAAAAGTGAAATATGTTAGACTGACAAACGATTCCTATTTGATCTTTATTTTTAGTTGGTCTTCATATTTCTGGAAATGCTCCATTTATTTAATAAGCAGTATATCTATTTATTTTCAGGTACCGGCACGAATATTCGAGAAATCTCATAAATAAAAAAATAAAGATCCATTAGCTTATAAAATCACTTTCGCGCGCACACGCACACACACACATATATATATATATATATATATATAAAGTCATACGTATTTAGACTGTTTCACAGCTCTCCAGTTTTGCTAGACGTCCGGTTGCTTCTAGCTAAGTAGAAACACGGGTAAATTGGCGTCTGTCGGATATTCTACCACTAAGCCTATCGGCGCAGGGTAGGGACGAAAGTGAATTTTACCGCATTTATTTTTAAATAAACACACAGTAACTGAGAGGACTCGATTCGCTTTACCGAAAAGTCTTGCTATAACAGCCGTAATAGTTACCGTCTACAAATATATATATATATATATATATATATATATATATATATATATATATATATATATATATATGTAATAATTATTTGATAATCCGTATATTTAATTTCAAGGTGGAAATAATCTAAAGAACTCAATGTAAAAAACAGCAAACATTGTTATCTATTTAATTGTATTCGAATGGACAGTTCGATGATTTAGGATTGAATTCTCGACTCTAATGAAATAAATTATAATCACCATGTATTCTTGAAATTGTCTTTTTCTTAATAATTAATTATATATATATATATATATATATATATATATATATATATATATATATATATATATATATATATATATATATATATATAACAATACTTATATATTACTTAAAGAGTGACAATATATCCAATGCGAATTATGATTCGGGGCTTAGTCTCTCATGGCTCTCCACAATTTCCTGTCCTTCGGAAATCTTAATAAATTTTGTCATTTTTCTTATTTCTTCTGAATCTTGTTCTGTTATCCATTTACATATATATATATTGTTGAGGGGTCTTCCCCTTTTTACACAAAGGGACTCACCCAGGATATACATATACTACTGTTACTGGATACACAACAGAGACAGAGAGAGACAGAGAGAGAGAGATCGAACCGGAGGATAACGAGAGCGCTAACGAGAGTGTATGAACCTAGCGGCAAGAGTCACAGTAACGAGCACGTAGACTCAGTAAGAAGTCCTACAGCGATACGTCGATATCAAAGACTATATTTTTTCTATTAACCCCGCATTCCTGGAACTACTAACCTGTATTACCAGTTTGTATTATTACGTTAATACATTTATTTTCCAATATGCATTGTTGGCGTTTGTTATTATTTGATACCGGATTTCATCCCGGAATCCACAACACACACACACACACACATACACACACACACATATATATATATATATATATATATATATATATATATGTGTGTGTGTGTGTGTGTTCATATATTTATGTTCATATATATATGTTCATATATATATATATATATATATATATATATATATATATATATATATATATATATATATATATCGAGAGATAGAGAGAGGTGGAGAGACTTGAAAAAATAGACGTTATTATTTTACCTTCAGTATCCTTTCGACTAACGCGTTTTCAAAAGGTATTCGTTGCCGATTTACAGACACAATCGAGGCAGATTAATCATAATAACAAGGGGGGGAAATTGGAACGGGATTAAAATGAATTTTAATCGTAAATAAATTCACGAATAAAAAAATGTGAAGTTCCATTAGAGTATAAAATAGAAGAGAAATACATGAAACTCTCTAGAAAGTGTTATAACCCGTCGCTCTCAACTTTCATATTAAACTAGAAGTTTGGATGGGGAGATTTGAGTTTCGCTAAAAAAAAATAGTGGCAGCACTGGTGGAATCAAAAATTGAAATGCTGTTGTCGACGTACCTCATATAAAAGTAGGGTTTATGGATCTTGTCAAATAAAAGTCGCTCACGGTAACCCACAAAAATATTGGCCAATATTGGGCGCAAAGGACTACCCATTGCAACACCGTCCATCTGGTCATACATATTATCGTTGAAACTGAATTGAACACATTCAGTCGCCAGACGCATACATTCTAAAAACTTGAGGGACTGTAAATCAACAGTAAGGAATGCATGAAATGTTCCTTTTGTTTGCATAGGCTCGGCTTGTAGAATATGATATACACACTGTAGAATGGTAAGATGTGTTTTAATACTCGGCGGCACAAAACCCTTTCATTTGAAGTTTACAGTTATAAACTTAAATTTATTTCGCTTTTGGTTTACACTGCATATTATCGCACACGAGAATTCTTTAAAAAATGTTTTCTCTAGTAAGCTTCGAAACAGCGCCAATTTTTTTTTTTTTTTAGCGGGGACAACCTTCTCATCCGACATGCTTTAGACTGTTCGGCTTGGCGTCACGAACTAATCTTTGAACGTTAATCCCAGATAAATATGAAACAGTGTGCGTATGTGCGTTTCTTAAAGCCCACAATATATTTCTACCTGTCCCGCCAAGAACAAGGAATGTTTGGAATATTTTAAGGAGGTTGTAGCCCCTAACACTTTTAATTTAAAATCTGTCGACTAATGCTTGTGAAAGAGAAGACCGACAAGGACACACTGGATTCTGCTTTTCGTTGTCGCCATGGCCAGCAGGGGGAAAGGACTTCGAGTCGCCGCCTGTAATCGTTTCAGAAGCCGCAAGGAGCTAATAATCGAATTCGATGGCGGTTGCATTCAACACGTTTAGGATTTGTGTCTGAGTGTACGGACATTTGGACTATTTGATTGGGAAAAAAATGTATGTTTTCTTTCCGAAATAATATAATAACCTTCATTTGAATTCTGTTCTAATAACTTGCTCGCGATCAGAATCTGCAATCATTTATTAAAGGAAAAAAAGAAAAAAAGAAAATAAAATTTAAAATTAAAAAAAAAAGAGAAATATCCAGCAGAAAATAATGTTTTGTTTATTCACATGTACTAGATTCTGTAAAAAAAAAAGTATTATTTTATCTGCTAAGTAATATAATTATAAAAAATTAAATTTTGTTTTGAAAAAATAATATACACTATATATTGTCATGCACAAGCAAATTGTTTCGCTGTATCACAGTTTATCAGTGTGGCTAGACGCCCGGTTGCCTCCAGCTAGGAACGAAACCCGACTCAATTTGCGTCAGTTGGAGATTCCACCACTAACCCGTTGGAGCGCCGCAGAGATGCAGGTGAATTTATCAAGTGATGATGTTGAACATCATCACTGGATAAGACAACAGAGTTGTTGAAACAAAATGGCTATTTTTGTAGTGATTTTATAACATATTTCATGTTATAATTTTTAAATAAATAATTATATTTGCTCTACTCTGTATTGAGCACTCTTTTAAGAATAGTAATTTTTGGTTATTGGAATTTATTCCGTATATACCAATCCTATACTTGGGTATATATATATATATATATATATATATATATATATATATATATATATATATATATATATATATATATATATATATATATATGTACTCTTCGGTAAATAAGACTATTCGGTAAATAAGTCTCTTCGGTAAATCGAATTGAGGTCTCTCAGTCACTGTGTGTTTATTTAAAAATAAATACGCTTAAATTCACCTTCTTCTCTGCTGTGAGCCAACGGCTTCAGGGTAGAATTTCCGACTGACGCGAATTCGGCCGGTTTTCGATTCTAGCCAGAGGCAACCGGACGTCTAGTCACACTGATGAGCTGTGATACAGCGAAACAGTCTGTCTGTGGATGACAATATATATATATATATATATATATATATATATATATATATATATATATATATAATTACAAAAGAAAAAAAATCTTTACGTAGGAAATACTTCGAGGGGATACGTATAAATCTATTACTATCTATAAACACACATCAAACACGCTGAATTACACAACGAAATTTTATAAAATTCATACACAGAAAAGATAAAATATGTCTACCTATCACTACCACTATCACAAACGGTGTTATGTAAAAACGACCCCCGAATAAACATGCAGTTAAATATCACCGTATATAAATAAAACTTCCTACGAGACACACGCATAATCAAAATTAATATACGTTATCATCGTGATTCCGCAAAAGTGAAGTATTCGGGGAAGAAACAACACAGGTTTCTGCGCCAAAAATTGTCAGTTGTTGGGAAAAAACTGACTGAAAATTAAATTTGGAATATTGTTGAAATAAGGCTGGTATTTGTTAGAGTAGCATGCCGTGTCCTAAGAGGCAAGAGTCCTGCTATGACGATAAACTACATCCGATAGCGGAGCATCTAATCGGGAGGCTTTAAATAGAGAGGGGGCAGTCTTTTAATTAGCGTTGTTCTCAGGTCCACTCTGACCGGGGTGGTATCACCTGGTAGAGTCCAAGCTATGGGTAAATAGTGAATTCCCAAACAAAATCCAAACACTACGAAAGTATATAGTTTTATAGTAAAAATACCAGCAATATATTTTTGAAAAAGATTTCCAGCCATACATTTGACACTCGATAAAACCCACTTTAAAATAATATATGAATGAGACCTGCTCTAGAAACTGATTTTTTACAAGGAATATATTTTCTATTCAGGCGAACCTGTTCTAAAAATCCTGTTGACATTAAATAACCCATTGAGGTTGATATGCCGTAAAACAAAATAAACCAAAAAAAAAAAACTTCTCTACAAAACCTCTTTACAAGAATACTTCAATGAAACCTGATGTACAAACTACTCTCTTACAAAGAATACATATCCTGTTCATATGAACCTATCTTAAAAATCTTGTCGGTATTAAATAACCCATTGAGGTTGATATGGCATAAAACAAAATAAACCAAAAACAAAATCTCTACAAACACTCTTTACAAGAATACTTCAATGAAATCTGATCTACAAACTACTTTCTTTCAAAGAATACATATCCTATTCATATGAACCTATCCTAAAAATCTTGTCAACATTAAGAAACTCA
>OZ038496.1:10740534-10780534 GCA_964036315.1 Acanthosepion esculentum
GAAGCTTAATAATCTGCTGACGAATTGGTAATGGAGTAAGTGGCATTATATTAACAAAGTACACTGCAGATATTCTTACTAATGTTTAGTAACCGAACCGTCACGTAAACAAATTAAAAAAAAAAAGAGTTCGCCGGTTAAATATACTAAAACACGGAGTAAAATCAACCGTTCTGATCATTTTGGCCGCCATGGGTTTTGCAGTAAATCAATAAATTTTCCATAACTTTTGTATTATACTTTCAGATTACACTAAAATCTCAGACAATAACAAATAATACCGTATTTATTGTCTGTGAATATTATAGAATATAAAACAACTTTGATAAAAAATTATACCTACTTTTCTGATGAAAACAATGCCGTTCTGAACATTTTGGTCGCAACTGCTGTATATATATATATATATATATATATATATATATATAAAAATATATATATATATATATATATATATATATATATATATATATATATATGTATGTATGTATGTATATTATACTTCACGTGTATCACCACTTGTTTCATGCACAATGGATACTTCGGATGCTGAGTAGAGACTGACTGTTACATAATTTAAATTTTAAAAATATCTGGTTAAGGCAAGTAGACATTCAAGAAGTCAGTACCCACCCCCGCCCCAGAATCTCAGCTGAGGCGATTTTGTATAGAATTAGATGTTCTACAAGCATTCATGAGATAACATAGGTAGATGAGAAAATATTGGTAGTAGATAAAGAATAGAAACTACAAGAATTCCTACAGATGGTATTGAAGGAAAGCTAGAAGAAAGGACTAAGTATCAGTTGCAAGAAGAGAAAATGTCTGGTTATCAACAAAATGAACAGCTTAACGTACAAATTCAAATTGGTGATATCGAAATCAAAAATATAATATCTGGTAACGGAAAGCGGAACTTCGAAATCTGAAGGCCCACCTTGGCATAGCGAATTATGTCTTTTAAAAGCTAAGCAATGTATTAAGAAACGAGAAAATCTCAATAAAAACAAAGAAAAGAGTAATGAACTGTCACGTAATATCAGGTCTTCTATATGAATGCGAAGTCTGGACAATCTTATCGTAGATTAAACGAAACTTGAAGCAACAGAAATGTGGTTCTACAGAAGGATGCTGAGAATACCATGGACTGATCATATGCACCACGACGAAGCTTTAGAGAAAATGGAAACAAAAAATGCATTTATATTTGACATCAGAAAGAGACAAATTACTAGGGTACATTTTGAGAAAAGAGCGCTTAGAAAATTCGAGACACACAGGGCATATAAAATGCAAGAGAGACAGAGGAAATCAATACCTGGCTAATAGGCTTGTTTAAATGGTTGGCGGATTAAGATTAAGAGAGATTAGAAAAAGGATGAAATATATTAAGAGTTACAAAGGACACGAAATTCTGGAGAGTCAAGATATTCCCATAATATATAAATCGATTTCATACATGTATTTATTGCTGCAATAAAAATTCAGTAATCAAGATTTTCAAAATATACAAGGTAACCAAAAAAGTTCTTTCCGTTTTTAAGGAAAAAAAAAAAACGCTTCACAGTATGTGTAATTTATATTTAGTCTTCGAAGTAATCGCCATCGGCATCCAGCAGCTTCTGCCAACGTGTCTCCAGAAGTTCAATGCCCTTGCGGTAGAACTAGGGGTGGGGGTGACGCAAAGAAGTCCGTGAGGGCTTTGCGCAAGTCTGCTTATTTGGTGAAGGATTTCCTACGAAGATGATTATCCAGGGAGTGGAAGAGGTAGTAATCGGATGGCGCAATGTCAGGTGAATAAGGTGGATGGCACAAAGTCTCCCACCCAAGTTGCTGTATGGTATCCCTGACCACTCGCGCGACATGCGGCCTGGCGTTGTCATGGAGGAAAAGCACACCTTTGCGATTCACCAGTGCTGGCTATTTCTGGAGCAATGCCTGTTGCACACGTTTCAATTGCTGCGAGTATAGGTCTCCAGTGGCAGTTTGGCCCGTTGGTAGCAGTTCATAATGAACCACTTGACGACCTGTCCACCAGACACAAAGCATAATCTTGCGTGGGTGCATAGGCGGTCTTGCGGTGTGAGGGACAGTACCTGAGGAGACAAGCAATGTCTGGAACGCTTTGGAATATCGTACAAACCCCACTTTTCATCACTGGTAAGCACTCGATTGAATAAGGATGCGGTACCATGGCGAGAATGCAGCGATACGCAGGCTGCCACTCGTTGTTCCTTGTGGACCTCCAACAGCGTTTGCGGAACCCACTTGCTCAGTTTGTACGTCTTACCTAGGCGGTGCAGGTGAAGTCTAACTGTTTCATCGGAAACGTTGAGCTGTCTTGCAAGTTCGCCAGACGTTAGACTACTGTCCTCTGCAATGGCCGCCTTCAGGACGCCGTCATTCAATACCTGTGGTCGTCCACTGCGAGGCTCATCATGGAGAGACAAATCTCCCGACTTGAATCTTCGAAACCAACGCCTTGCAGTACGTTCATCCACAGCACTATACCCAAACGATTGACATATGCGGCGACTTGATGCAGCTGCTGATAAGCCCACTTTGAAGTTGTAAAGCAAACAGCCCCGAACGAGATCTCTAGACACTTCCATCCTTCTCACAGCTGTCCGGCTTATAACTGATGGCCGGGCACAGTGCGCATGTTTTTTATAACGTCTGAGGTTCCTACTTCCGGCTGTCCGAATTTGAAAACAATTGCTACACGCATTTCGTATATATGTTAACTTCATTCAATGACTAATCAAAAAACGGACAGAACTTTTTTGGTTACCTTGTATATATATATATATATATATATATATATATATATATATATATATATATATATATTTAAATCTCTTTTATTAATTTGAGATTGAACTGCTATCAAGTATGAATTATTTCAAATAAGGTCTTATTAAATCAATACATATTTCAATTTTGTAATCTCAGAGAGGGGCCAACGTTTCAATTTTGACCTTAGTTTAGCCTGTAGAGCGTGTGAGTAAAAAAAGACGTAGATGTTGAAAATATTCCGTAAAATTATTGGAATAATCATTTGTTTTTAATATAATACAAATCAGTGTAATATTTTTTTATCTTTTTTATTTTATTATGCTTTGCTTTTTTATCTTATTTTGCTTATCTTTTCATAAGAAAATTTATTTTTGGTTCAGTTATTTAAAAACGTTATTTTTTGGTGTTTTTTTTTTAAGAAAAAAAATGTTCGACATATCATGTCGATCTTTTTTTCCTGAAATTCTTCGGGCTTCATATTACGGCTCCTCCATTCACACGCTTACGAAATCTATTTTCTTGTGCAAAATCAGGTAAAATTATTTTGTTTACTGTTCTACTTCCAAATGCCTTATCAAGAACGGTCGTTTTTTTTTTCTTTTGCGAAATGTTAATCACCGCTTCTCTTGCAACTTTGGCAAAATTAGTTCCGCTGACAATATTTCGAAATCTCTCTTTCTTTTTGTATTGTAAAAAAGAAAGAAAAAAATGAAATATTCTTTAAAACGCAAATGGAATCCCAACATGCATTGCAGGGTTCGTAAATAATGAACAAATTGAATTAATGGTCGGAAAATCGATTCGGGAAAAGAAAAAATAACTCGGATCTGATAAGAGTCAGAACTGCAAAGTGCAGGGCGGGAGAAGGGTGTAATCAAATTAAAATTCTGATGCAGCGAAAAACAAATACATAAAAAAAAGAAAGATAAAAAAGAAAAAAAAATAGCATTAGCGAGATCTCTTTATTCAAGAAGCAGGAGTGTGTGTAAAAAGAGAAACATTACTCGGAAAGAAAGGAAAGAATAGCTTATTACGTTTGGAATGGCGATGTAGTGATTTTCAAATTTGTTAACATTCGAAGATAATGTTTCATTCCAAACATTGTCTATCTGATTCTGTATCGACATTTATGGGTGGGGGGGGGTCAAGATACAAAAAAAAATAAGACATTATATCTGCAAGTGGAACGAAATAGAAAAATGGCGAACACTAGATAAAAGAACGTAATGAGAAAGTGAAAGAAAAATCAATCAGCCGATACATGGGGAATGATTGAGTAAAATTATAAAAGTACGAAATAAAGTCGAGTGAAGTTTTAGGGAAAAGGGAAGATAAAATAATGGAAGATAAATAAATAAGAAGGGTTATATTAAAAAGAAAAAATGTCGTAATTGAACGAATGAAAAAGAAAACGACAAAAAAACATGGTATCACTTCGTGGATAAAAAAAAAGGGTTTACACGAGGAAAAGTGGAATGAGAATAAAAAGGGGAAAGAAGAAAATGGATAATTAATTGAAGAGAAAAAAGATGCAAAAATAAAGAAAAATCGGAATAAAACAGACGAAGAATTAATAGAAGAAAGAAAAAAAAATAGAATGGTGTAAGAAAACAAGTGAATGAAAAAACGACGGAAACTTAAAACAATAGAAAAAGAAAGAGCAAGGGGTGATGAAGAAGAAAAAAGACAGAGATTGTTAATAAAAAAAGGAGAAAGAAAGATAGAAAGAAAGACAGAAAGAAAGAAAGAAAGAAAGAAGAATCCAAGGAAAGTAAAAAGGTATAGAAAGAAAGAAAGAAAGAAAGAAAGAAAGAAAGAAAGAAAGAAAGAAAGAAAGAAAGAAAGAAAGAAAGAAAGGAAGAAAGGAAGAAAGAAAGTTTAATGCCAGACAATGGAAATTGTTCTGGTAGATTAAAAAAGAAAGAAAGAAAGAAAGAATCCAAGGAAAGTAAATAGGTATAAAAAGAAAGAAAGAAAAATGAAGGAAGAAAGAAAAAAGAAGTAAGGAAGGAAGGAAGGAAGGAAGAGGTAGAATGAACTAAAAAATGTGAAAAAAATACAAATAATAAAAGAAAAATGAAAAAGCTTGAATGAAAGACGGAAAGTGACAAAAAGACGGACAATTAATAAATGGGAAAGAAAAGAATTCGAAGATAATATTTAACAAAAACTGGACAATTAATAAAAAAGGAAAATTAAGGAGACAGAATGGAGGAAGAAAAAGTTTAAAAACGATGAACAATCGATACAGGAAAAAAGTAAAAACGAGAATGGATGAAAAAATGGGAAAGAACTGACGATTAATAAAAGAAAAGAGCAAAAGATCAAAAATGGAAGAAAAAGAAAAGAAAACAGATTAATGCAAAACGAAAGAACTACCATGGTAACAACAAAAAAAACATTGGCAAAATGACTGCCAGATAAAGCAAAAACAAAAAGCATTTAAAGAGAAGTCGAAAAACATTGAAATTCAAGACGAAGGAGAATAAAGTTGCAGCAGGAACAAAAATGCGAAGAAATATTTAAAGTAATGGAGAAAGAAGAAAGGAATTGCAAAGGACATTAAGGTATTTTTTCAATAATTCTATTTAAATGCATGAAATGAAAAATAATGAAGGGATGTGAAGAATTAATAGTAAGAATGAAAAAAAAAACGGCCTTTTGCAAATCTGGTAGGAATCGAAGAAAATAAAAAGGTAAGCCTTATCTGAAAATGGCACAGAAATTCCGAAAGGGAGCGAATATGCAGACACGTAATTTAGAAGACATTATCTGTCACTCACAAACGAATACAGAATACCATTAAGCCAATATGAAACAAGGACATTTTCTATGCCATTTGCGACAGCAGGCGATGAAATAATGAAAAAAAACTCAGAATATTAGAAATATTAAATATCAGAGGATAACTTTAACAAGGAAAGATTGAGTTATTTTTTTCACTCTGCAATTGTTTAAATAACTTGAAAAGCTTTTGTAATATTACGGTTAATGGCTACACTTACAAAGCATTTAACATAAACAGAAAGTCTCGCGAATCTATGTCTAAACGAGTTTTTGAATGATAATCTCGATTGGTAAATTTCTCAAACACCAGAATTCAAATGCTGTTTTCGTGTATATCAAAGTGATATTTTGTATTAATATAACATGAATACTATAGGAAATTTATATCTATGTGGAAACCCGCTTTGGTTTTTAGGAAGACACGAGTTTTTAATAAGAATGCGGAAGAAAGGGACTCTATTATTAAAGTATAATCCCCAAGAAAAAAATAGGAGGGAATTAATTTCAGAGGTTTCTTTAATATATATATATATATATATATATATATATATATATATATATATATATGGATAAAACAACTGAAAAGTTGCAAATTAAAAGAAAAAAATTGGGTGTTTTTTGTGAAAGTATTTATTTATATGTTTTTATATATTTGATATTTCAGACCGCCTCGGTCCTTCCTTAGAATTTAATTTCATCTAGGTCATCCGTCAGTATGAAATTCTCCTCAATAAATCGAACGTACAGTGTGCGTCAGTTATTCAAGAACATATCTATAGAAAGTCATCAGTGACAAAATTTAAGCAAACAACAAAATTCTCTTGATTTCCAGTCCTACCATGGAAGCTTCGACTCCAATAAGGACGATGAAAAAAGCATACCACATTACATTAAAGTTAAAAAGTTAAATTAAAACGCTAACAACACAGATTAAGGGAAATACCGGCTGCGATGGAGAAACTGTCGTCTTAATGATGCCAAAAAATAAAAATAACACTGACACCTTATTTTAAGATATACAGGGTGCGATTGATAAATTGTCGTCTAAAGGACGCAAAAATGAGAATAACACTGACATCTAAATTTAACAGGTATACAGCGTGCGATGGATGAATTGCCATCTAAATGACACAAAAATGAAAATAACACTGACATCTCATTTTAACAGATATATAGGGTGCGATGGATGAATTGTCATCTAAATGACACAAAAATGAAAATAACACTGACATCTCATTTTAACAGATATATAGGGTGCGATGGATGAATTGTCATCTAAATGACACAAAAATGAAAATAACACTGACATCTTATTTTAACAGATATATAGGGTGCGATGGATGAATTGTCATCTAAATGACACAAAAATGAAAAAAACACTGACATCTCATTTTAACAGATATATGTACCAAAATTGCACAAAATGTCTTGAAATACTAAAAGGTAAATTTGTTAAATAAAATCGCCATTGCCTAATCTCTTCTTGATTAAGTTGAAAGCCTTCATAAGTCTCAATATCCTTAAGGCTCTTAGGGGACTACTTAAGAACAGAGCTGTGTTTCTTTGGCTGAGAAAACCCCGCCCATATCTTCCTTGTCATGCGGTGATTATATTGTATGCGATCGATAAATTTTCGTCTAAATGACGCCCAAATGAAAATAACACTGACATCTCATTGTGACAGATATATTTACCAAAATTACGAAAAGATATTTTGAAACACTAAAGAGTCTATTTATTAAATAAAATCGCCATTGGCTTCAACTACGGCGTCCAGACCACTTCGGAATCTCCAACAGCTATAGCATCACGGCAAGAATCGATGAGTTAATTGTCGCCATTTTATATTTTTAATATCGCGCATGCGCATTGTTTGTTTTGATTTTGTCGACTTCACAATATAATAGGAACAGTTGGGTACCGTCTTTGAGAAAGAAAGAGCACCATGACGCAAATTTTTCCGCTAGAAATTTAGAAAATGGGATGATGAATTATGTACTGCGTGGGTTTGGGTGGCAATCTGCAGAGTATGTATTCATTTTAATCTGATAAGGAATGTTCACCATATGATGATGGATGACGGGCGAATGACTTTAAATCAAATGACAAATACTATTATCATATGCAGAAGGAGTGAGAGAGAAAGATAATGTAGACAATAGAATCCGTTATAAATTTACGTAAGACCAAATATTGTCAGTTATTATATATTACTGATATATAGTCTTTGCTACATAAGCGGCAACAGTTAATTTGTGTAAACAATATTTTTTTAGAAGCATAATACGAGGGTCATTCAATAAATAAGGTGAACTTTTCGGTATAAGGACTTCTAATACAGATAGAAGTTTACTTTGTTTTTCAACCTAGTCTCCCAGCACTGTCACACTCTTTTCCCATCTGTGTACAAGCTTCCGTATTCCCTCAGCTTAAAAATTTTTGGACTGATGTCTCAGCCAGTCGCTAACAACACTTTTGACTTCATCGTCACTTTTAAACTTCGTGCCTCTCGTGAACGCTTTCAAGGAACCAAACAGGTGAAAGTCTGAAGGGGCAAGGTCTGGGCTGTAAGGGGGATGAGGGAGCAGTTCCCAGCTCAGCTCGTTGATGGTCTGCACCGTTTCGGCTGCTGTGCTGTTTGTGCTCTGCAGTAAGAATCTTTGGCACCCACCGGCAGCTGAACTTGTGTGCTGTCCCAACAGATAAGCTCAAAGCCCTTGCAATGTCATCCACTGTCACCCTTCTGTCAGACAGAATGAGGTTATTGACTGATTCGATCACCTCAGGAGACTTCACTTCTGTAGGCCTCCCAGGCCTGTCTTCATCCTCAACACTGCTCCGTACTTCTTTACACAATTTAGTCCACTTATAGATATTTTTTGGCTGAAACATGTGGCACCATACACAGTTGACATTCTCCTATGAATTCCAACTGGTTTGCACCCTTCAGCAACCAAAAACTTGATAACTGACCGCTGTTCAATCCTGGGGCATTCTTCTTGGTCGGCCATCTTTATGGTCGCCAAAATTCTCAAAGTTTTTTTTTTTAATCTGCAAAAGAAATTAAATCCATGTGAAAAACAAGTAGAACCAAAAACAATTAAAAAAAAGTAAGCTTCTATCTGTATTAGAAGTCCTTATACCGAAATATTCACCTTATGTATTGAATGACCCTCGTAAATATTTAATTAATCTTATTTATTTTTAATTAATGGTTTTTAAACTGCCATATCGAAAGTTAAGCTGAAAAGTTCATAGGCTAACCACGAGGAAGTGATGCTAGAGATGTTAACTAGTGCATGCATTAATTTCAGTTCTTATTAATGACTGACATCTGAATGTTCAAAGAAGACTTCAAATTTAATTAGAAGCTACTTTGCTTAAAAATGGACAGAACTTATGGTGTCATCCATTACCTGTAGAAATGGGTTTTGTCTCCAAGTACATTCATGTTGATATGGTTGCTACATTACGTACTGGCTTTATCAACAATGTAAGAGGTGGCAGCTGAATTTAGGAAAGGAAGGAAGAGTCTTGAACAGGGCGCAATGTCTGGAAGTCCTGCAATTGCCACCAGCGAGGAAAACATTGATCATGTTCACCACATGATGATGGATGGCACGCGATTGACGATAAAGCAAATTGTGCTATTATCATATCCTGTGACATTCTGCACTTTGAGCTTGGCCTGACGCAGGTTTCTGCCACCTCTTCTCGCACCTGATCTAAAACGCATCAGGTTGATCACATCACGGAAACATCTGACATAGTTTGAGGCTGATACAGACGGTTTCGTTTAACTTTTCCTAAACCACGATGAGTGTTGGGCTCATCACTTTGAATCAGCGACACAATGGGAAATGGCACAAAAGTGGTCTTGCTTCATCTGGATAATGCTCCCGTAAATAAGTCCTTGGCTTATATGGCTGCTCTGTATAACGGTGACTATTAACTTGTTGATCAACCTCCCTATTGTCTTGGCTCCATCTGACTATCATCTGTTTCCCGAAACGAACAAAAATGACTCGCAACCGTTATCGCAATGATGATGATGTCATATCTAGTGGTGATGACATTTTTAACCAAGATGATGATAACTTCTTCTCCAATGTGATTCAGCACTGCAACACCGATGGAAGAAGTGTGCGAACAGCAATCAAGACTATATTGAAAAATAAATCTTATTTGGTCACATTCCATGAGAGTATCTTGGTCAGTGTTTGAACTTTTCAGTCGACCTTCATAAATCATCGGGATGAAGACTAGCTCTGAATTCAGCCATTTGAACAGAACTCACCTTCGTATAAATTAATTAAAACAACCTCTTTAGTTTAATTTCTTTCGCCATACTGTCAGTTTTACACCCACTGGTGTAACAGGGTGTAATCGATTTCTATTTTGCCTTAGATAAGATCATTTGCAGTGGTGTATGAATCTATTTTCCGGGTGTATGATGAAATTTGTTTGGCCTTGAAAATTATTGTGTCATCGGTTATTGTATCAAATCTTTATCACAACCCACACACTATTGTCTCGACTGTCGATTAGTTGTTTTATGGCCATTGTCTGCGATGGACCTTAGTCCAAGGGTGCGTGCAAAACTTGTAACGATTCACGGACACACTGGCAAGACTTATCAGTGTACAAATCAACTTACTGTTGACCGGCTCGGAAACTTTCCTGATTTAAATCTAATCGAGACTCTGTAGTTCAATCTGCAAGGAACGACTTACATGTGCACTGGTTCATGTTTCATTGGAAAAAATGCGAAATAAATAGTAAATAATAACGGAAAAATTTGTTTTGTTTGAATTAATTTGCCCAAGGTTGTAAATACAAGGTAACTGATTCTTTATTCGAATAAATATCTAGAAGTTACTTGCTGGGGAATCTTTTTTTTACGTCAGAATACTCCATATGTGATAAGGGTAAACTTATTTATCTGCGCGATTTTATTCTGATAGGGAATATTCCAAATTCTAAGTTGAAACTTAATAGATAACATCGTACTGTCAGTTATTTAACTAACCCTAATCTAACACATTTATTCTAAACTAATCTTACAGTGACCCCACATAACTTACTTAATCTTTAATTACCTTTTCTGGTTATGAGGAAAATATAAATTGAAATATCCATGTTTGTCTTGGAATATATTGCAAAACAAACTGAAGAATCACTTCAACGCAAACCTCTCCTGGAGTGCAATTAACTGGCAATAAACAAATAAATATCCCGTAACACTGCGCGAATATGATATCGGGTCTTAACGTTTATTTTTTATTCTTATAATAATCATGAAAAATGTGTCTAGATTATTCAACGGAACATGCTCTAATGAGGATATTCTGCCTTAATATCATATATATTGCTGTGATATATATATATATATATATATATATATATATATATATATATATATATATATATATATATATATATATATATATATATATATATATATATATGTATATATATATATATCACAGCAATAAAAGTATGAAGCTTGATATTACTAGACATATTAAAAACGGTCGAAGCAACCGGTTTCGCTCCCGCTCTTCAGGCTTCAAACGGGAGATTTAATATAAATTAAAAAATACAGAAAATGTACAATGAAAAGGAAATGTGGAGGAGGAGAAATAATATGCGCTAAAGGAGCTAGAGGCAAATGACAGCGACGCCCAACAATATATATATATATATATATATAATCCAAATACAAGGCTCTTTTCCAGCTCATCAGAGTAGCTTGACATCCGAGGGTTTCAATTTGGACTCGAGAGACTCTACCCCTAAGCTATCGGCACAGGCAGGGAAATGGAATCTTTTAATGTATTAAATACGTGATATATATAAACGCCAAATCAGCAACCATAGCACTTAAGTCATGACGTCCATTACATTCAGCTACGGGCTAATACCCTTTGAAAATGCATTAATTCTCCTCGTCTCCCTCCAGCTATGGTTAAATAGCAGGACTGACTGGGTTCTATAGCATTGGATGGCAACTGGTCAAGGAGAAAACAACTCTGAATTTAAAATCTGCGGTGAGTAGTTTAGGAACCTTGTGGCACGTAGAGCACCAGGTTGATTTTGCCCAAACCTCACCACTATAATAAAATTATATGTGCTGGTGTCTGGCTGCCGGTTCCTAGAAACTCAGTTGCTTGACCCTCATACGCTGCCTGAAAAATTTATTTCGGTTGAACTCTCTAGGGGAGGAAGTGTGAGTTTTTAAACACTCACTATTACGGCTATTATAGTAAGACTCTTCGTCAAGCGAATCGAGACCTCTCAGTTACTGTGTGTCTATCTAAAAAAATAAATCCGCTATAATTCACCTTCGCTCCTGCCCCGCGCCGACGTCTCATTGGTAGAATCTCCGACGGACGCCAATTCAGCCGGGTTTCGATCCTAGCTAAAGGCAACCTGACGTCTAGCCACAGTGAAGACCTGTGATACCGCGAAACATTCTGTCTGTGGATGACAATATATATATATATATATATATATATATATATATATATATATATATATATATATATATATATATATATATACACGAATTCTGTATACTCCAGAATTAATGATACAAGATAAAATAATAAAAATAAACACAACTCTCAGCCTCATGCTATTAAATCTTTTACATATCTGGTGTGATAATTTAATAGTTTAGTCATTGTCATCGTGAGTCAGATCAAATCTCAGTCCTGATACACCGTTATATCTGTGCTATACTAAACAACATTGATATCACAGTGTTTAACATATCTTGACGGTTATCAAGACAATTTCCCTACTTTTGTAAGATAATCTCGTATTTCTTCCCAGCATCCTATCTTTAGTTGATCTAGTAAGTTTGGACCCTTAACCATACCTTTTTTTCCCATATTCTTCCATCAGTTCACAAAAACATTTTAAGTAGATCAATTGCACCTTTCCCCGCTTTTCTGCCTTGAATATATCCTGTGAGTTTTAAATTCTCCAAACCGTCTTTCTTCTTTATGTTTTTAAGAAATACCAACTCTCTCTTTCCCATTGTAAGCCTAAGTTTGCTTTTACTTCCTATTTCACTTCAAAAGTCATCGTTGTTTATATGTTAGGTTCAGGATATTCTCAGCATTCTGTCGGCTCAAGCATTTTCTTTCTTTGTGAAGAGATGGTCTAGCATTCGCTGGCATATAGGAGACTAACTAGTAAATAACAAAGTCCAACAGACTTCTCTTTCTTTCTAAGGATATTTATCTATCTTTTAATAATCGGAACTATTTTTGAAGCTCTTACCTGGTACTATCTCATTCGGTAACAAACATACACTTTGTGTTAATAGTTAGTACTTTCTCTTTGCTTTCCTTTATTTTGTGCTTATTTTTCTTTTCTTTCAGTTTTCTCTTTAAGCGTTGCCATTTACACAGCATTATTGGCATAACATATTAAGTTTTGATTGCTATTATTAAATCCTGGTTGCTTTTTTTATATCTTAGGATGTTGGTAGATTAAGTAAGTGTATGTTAATTAGTATTAATAACAATGAATTCCTCAGACTTACAAACGCAGTGGTCTCGCAAGTCTCTATCCTTGGAACGATTTTGTTTCTTATTTCCCGAATTTAATCAGTTGCCAATTAGTTACTTAGACTGATGACAAAACTATGTATTCTTATCTTAGTAGCACAACCGAGTGGTTCCATAAAGTAAAAACGTTACCTGCTCTCGTCAATGACCTACAATCTGTGGTTAACTGGGGCAATAGATAGCTTATAAATTTTAACGTTTCCAAAGCTAAACGTTCAATGACGATAGATAAGCATTTCTTTCTTCCATCATCAGTTTTGCAACTTTCGCCCTCTGACACAAAGCGGATTGCTTTTATTGAATCAATTGCTAAGTCTAAAACTAGGAATGTGTCGCGTCAGACGGTTTTTCTCGTCATCTTGCCTATTTATAAATCTACCGTACATTGAATATTGCTGCCAAATCTGGTGTTCTACTATATATATACCTCGAGATTCTTGACAAAATTCAAAGGATAGTTAGTAATGTAATCTATTTCAACTTCAATCATTTTTCCTCCGACGTGACGTGGCTTCCCTGTGTCTTTTCTATAAATATTTTCATGATGAGGGTTCTTTCTATGATAATATTTCTCCTTGGAGACACTGAGGTATTACGGTGGCTGTTGTAAGAATGGCCGCTAAGAATGTGTTGTTTTGGTGTCGAGAATACTGTGGTATTTTGGAGTTATTAATCGTGGCTATATAAGTTAAAGATAAGACAAATTCAAAATCAGCCTCTCCAACTTTTAGCCCAGTGCAACCTTTTGTATTAAAACAACGTAAATATTATCCACCCCAACACAGACAAATTGTGGGAACTAGTTAAGACTTTGAGGTATTATGGTGACTGTAGTAAGAATCGTAAGCAAGAATGTGCTGTTTTGATGTAAGGAATACTGTGGTAAGTTTGGGTCAATTATCATGGCTAGCTAAGTTTAAGATAAGACAAATTGAAGACCAGCCTTCCAAAACCCTCCTTCTGGCCTTGTGGCACATTTTGTATGACAACAAAATAATTATCGCTTTCATCCTTGCCACCTCGACTGCCTGGATTTAGCGAATAGCTATATTGGCAGGTAGGTTTTTTTTAGGGGCAACACCCTAAATATAACCCCATGTTTTATTCTAATAGTTTATTTGTTTTTTTTTTTTGCACTTCCCGCCTGTGGAACTCTCTTTTGATTTATTCTCGATAGCCATCCTCTGTCTTCCCTATTCTTGTTCTTTAATTGGCTTTTCTCCTCACAAAATGCTTCTCACCCTCTTTCACTCGCATTAACCGTTTGCGTCTTAGTGGCATTATCACCTTCCTTTGCGTCCTAGTGGAATTATCACCTTCCTTTGAGTGAAACGATTATACAAAATAAAGAATAAAAGAAAAACTCATCATTCATGTACCTTCTGCAGGATGCTTAGCATCATCTACAAAATATTTTATTCTGCAGTCGACTTTTCATTATTCAACAAGAGATAGAATCCCAAACGTAACAGAATATTTGGAAGAAAACTAGGTGATTATATTCAATGTTTATTTTAAACCGTACAATCCTCATTTTTTTTTTACAGTAACATTCAATCTATACAAGGCCCGGGGTCCACCCGTGTTGAGTGGAAGAGTCGTAAACGTTATTACCACGTCTCAGCAAAAAAAAATCCTCATTTTTTTTTTACAGTAACATTCAATCTATACAAGGCCCGGGGTCCACCCGTGTTGAGTGGAAGAGTCGTAAACGTTATTACCACGTCTCAGCAAAAAAAAATCCTCATTTTTTTTTTACAGTAACATTCAATCTATACAAGGCCCGGGGTCCACCCGTGTTGAGTGGAAGAGTCGTAAACGTTATTACCACGTCTCAGCAAAAAAAAATCCTCATTTTTTTTTTACAGTAACATTCAATCTATACAAGGCCCGGGGTCCACCCGTGTTGAGTGGAAGAGTCGTAAACGTTATTACCACGTCTCAGCAAAAAAAAATCCTCATTTTTTTTTTACAGTAACATTCAATCTATACAAGGCCCGGGGTCCACCCGTGTTGAGTGGAAGAGTCGTAAACGTTATTACCACGTCTCAGCAAAAAAAAATCCTCATTTTTTTTTTACAGTAACATTCAATCTATACAAGGCCCGGGGTCCACCCGTGTTGAGTGGAAGAGTCGTAAACGTTATTACCACGTCTCAGCAAAAAAAAATCCTCATTTTTTTTTTACAGTAACATTCAATCTATACAAGGCCCGGGGTCCACCCGTGTTGAGTGGAAGAGTCGTAAACGTTATTACCACGTCTCAGCAAAAAAAAATCCTCATTTTTTTTTTACAGTAACATTCAATCTATACAAGGCCCGGGGTCCACCCGTGTTGAGTGGAAGAGTCGTAAACGTTATTACCACGTCTCAGCAAAAAAAAATCCTCATTTTTTTTTTACAGTAACATTCAATCTATACAAGGCCCGGGGTCCACCCGTGTTGAGTGGAAGAGTCGTAAACGTTATTACCACGTCTCAGCAAAAAAAAATCCTCATTTTTTTTTTACAGTAACATTCAATCTATACAAGGCCCGGGGTCCACCCGTGTTGAGTGGAAGAGTCGTAAACGTTATTACCACGTCTCAGCAAAAAAAAATCCTCATTTTTTTTTTACAGTAACATTCAATCTATACAAGGCCCGGGGTCCACCCGTGTTGAGTGGAAGAGTCGTAAACGTTATTACCACGTCTCAGCAAAAAAAAATCCTCATTTTTTTTTTACAGTAACATTCAATCTATACAAGGCCCGGGGTTCACTCGAAGCAGAGGGTTACGTTAAGGGGCAGTTTATATGGATAAGAGGGGACGATAACGGTTAACTCTAGATTTGAACTGGTTAAGATTGTAGTGATCTGGGAAACATCCACTTCGGAATCTGTTCCACAGGGATGTGGTCCACAGTAATAAGCTGTTATTTAAAGCATTTCACCCCAAGCAAGGCAGGAGAGCCAGTAGCACAAAAGGAGTTAGTAAGAGTGAGATCAAGAGTAAAGAGGGGTGTATGAGGAAAGGATATAGAGAAGGAGGGGGATCAGGATCAAGGCATCAGAAGATGTCCATTGACATTACATTTGAATATTTGAAGATTATAACCATCAGGGAAGCCAGATAGAAAGAGAATAACATAGGTGCCAAGACGGATCCTTGTCTTAGTCAGGACTGGAAATTACTAGCACTCAAGGGGTTACAGAGAGTGAGAGCAAGAGTAAAGAGGGGTGTTTGAGGAAAGGATATAGAGAAGGAGGGGGATCAGGATCAAGGCATCAGAAGATGTCCATTGACATTACATTTGAATATTTGAAGATTATAACCATCAGGGAAGCCAGATAGAAAGAGAATAACATAGGTGCCAAGACGGATCCTTGTCTTAGTCAGGACTGGAAATTACTAGCACTCAAGGGGTTACAGAGAGTGAGAGCAAGAGTAAAGAGGGGTGTTTGAGGAAAGGATATAGAGAAGGAGGGGGATCAGGATCAAGGCATCAGAAGATGTCCATTGACATTACATTTGAATATTTGAAGATTATAACCATCAGGGAAGCCAGATACAAAGAGAATAACATAGGTGCCAAGACGGATCCTTGTCTTAGTCAGGACTGGAAATTACTAGCACTCAAGGGGTTACAGAGAGTGAGAGCAAGAGTAAAGAGGGGTGTTTGAGGAAAGGATATAGAGAAGGAGGGGGATCAGCATCAAGGCATCAGAAGATGTCGATTGACATTACATTTGAATATTTGAAGATTATAACCATCAGGGAAGCCAGATACAAAGAGAATAACATAGGTGCCAAGACGGATCCTTGTCTTAGTCAGGACTGGAAATTACTAGCACGCAAGGGGTTACAGAGAGTGAGAGCAAGAGTAAAGAGGGGTGTTTGAGGAAAGGATATATAGAAGGAGGGGGATCAGGATCAAGGCATCAGAAGATGTCGATTGACATTACATTTGAATATTTGAAGATTATAACCATCAGGGAAGCCAGATAGAAAGAGAATAACATAGGTGCCAAGACGGATCCTTGTCTTAGTCAGGACTGGAAATTACTAGCACGCAAGGGGTTACAGAGAGTGAGAGCAAGAGTAAAGAGGGGTGTTTGAGGAAAGGATATAGAGAAGGAAGGGGATCAGGATCAAGGCATCAGAAGATGTCGATTGACATTACATTTGAATATTTGAAGATTATAACCATCAGGGAAGCCAGATAGAAAGAGAATAACATAGGTGCCAAGACGGATCCTTGTCTTAGTCAGGACTGGAAATTACTAGCACGCAAGGGGTTACAGAGAGTGAGAGCAAGAGTAAAGAGGGGTGTTTGAGGAAAGGATATAGAGAAGGAGGGGGATCAGGATCAAGGCATCAGAAGATGTCCATTGACATTACATTTGAATATTTGAAGATTATAACCATCAGGGAAGCCAGATAGAAAGAGAATAACATAGGTGCCAAGACGGATCCTTGTCTTAGTCAGGACTGGAAATTACTAGCACGCAAGGGGTTACAGAGAGTGAGAGCAAGAGTAAAGAGGGGTGTTTGAGGAAAGGATATAGAGAAGGAGGGGGATCAGGATCAAGGCATCAGAAGATGTCCATTGGCATTACATTTGAATATTTGAAGATGATAACCACCAGGGAAGCCAGATAGAAAGAGAATAACATAGGTGCCAAGACGGATCCTTGTCTTAGTCAGGACTGGAAATTACTAACACGCAAGGGGTTACAGAGAGTGAGAGCAAGAGTAAAGAGGGGTGTTTGAGGAAAGGATATAGAGAAGGAGGGGGATCAGGATCAAGGCATCAGAAGATGTCCATTGGCATTACATTTGAATATTTGAAGATGATAACCACCAGGGAAGCCAGATAGAAAGAGAATAACATAGGTGCCAAGACGGATCCTGGTCTTAGTCAGGACTGGAAATTACTAGGACGCAAGGGGTTACAGAGAGTGAGAGCAAGAGTAAAGAGGGGTGTTTGAGGAAAGGATATAGAGAAGGAGGGGGATCAGGATCAAGGCATCAGAAGATGTCCATTGACATTACATTTGAATATTTGAAGATTATAACCATCAGGGAAGCCAGATAGAAAGAGAATAACATAGGTGCCAAGACGGATCCTTGTCTTAGTCAGGACTGGAAATTACTAGCACGCAAGGGGTTACAGAGAGTGAGAGCAAGAGTAAAGAGGGGTGTTTGAGGAAAGGATATAGAGAAGGAGGGGGATCAGGATCAAGGCATCAGAAGATGTCCATTGACATTACATTTGAATATTTGAAGATTATAACCATCAGGGAAGCCAGATAGAAAGAGAATAACATAGGTGCCAAGACGGATCCTTGTCTTAGTCAGGACTGGAAATTACTAGCACGCAAGGGGTTACAGAGAGTGAGAGCAAGAGTAAAGAGGGGTGTTTGAGGAAAGGATATAGAGAAGGAGGGGGATCAGGATCAAGGCATCAGAAGATGTCCATTGGCATTACATTTGAATATTTGAAGATGATAACCACCAGGGAAGCCAGATAGAAAGAGAATAACATAGGTGCCAAGACGGATCCTTGTCTTAGTCAGGACTGGAAATTACTAGCACGCAAGGGGTTACAGAGAGTGAGAGCAAGAGTAAAGAGGGGTGTTTGAGGAAAGGATATAGAGAAGGAGGGGGATCAGGATCAAGGCATCAGAAGATGTCCATTGACATTACATTTGAATATTTGAAGATTATAACCATCAGGGAAGCCAGATAGAAAGAGAATAACATAGGTGCCAAGACGGATCCTTGTCTTAGTCACGACTGGAAATTACTAGCACGCAAGGGTTACAGAGAGTGAGAGCAAGAGTAAAGAGGGGTGTTTGAGGAAAGGATATAGAGAAGGAGGGGGATCAGGATCAAGGCATCAGAAGATGTCCATTGACATTACATTTGAATATTTGAAGATGATAACCACCAGGGAAGCCAGATAGAAAGAGAATAACATAGGTGCCAAGACGGATCCTTGTCTTAGTCAGGACTGGAAATTACTAGCACGCAAGGGGTTACAGAGAGTGAGAGCAAGAGTAAAGAGGGGTGTTTGAGGAAAGGATATAGAGAAGGAGGGGGATCAGGATCAAGGCATCAGAAGATGTCCATTGGCATTACATTTGAATATTTGAAGATGATAACCACCAGGGAAGCCAGATACAAAGAGAATAACATAGGTGCCAAGACGGATCCTTGTCTTAGTCAGGACTGGAAATTACTAGCACGCAAGGGGTTACAGAGAGTGAGAGCAAGAGTAAAGAGGGGTGTTTGAGGAAAGGATATAGAGAAGGAGGGGGATCAGGATCAAGGCATCAGAAGATGTCCATTGACATTACATTTGAATATTTGAAGATTATAACCATCAGGGAAGCCAGATACAAAGAGAATAACATAGGTGCCAAGACGGATCCTTGTCTTAGTCAGGACTGGAAATTACTAGCACGCAAGGGGTTACAGAGAGTGAGAGCAAGAGTAAAGAGGGGTGTTTGAGGAAAGGATATAGAGAAGGAGGGGGATCAGGATCAAGGCATCAGAAGATGTCGATTGACATTACATTTGAATATTTGAAGATTATAACCATCAGGGAAGCCAGATAGAAAGAGAATAACATAGGTGCCAAGACGGATCCTTGTCTTAGTCAGGACTGGAAATTACTAGCACGCAAGGGGTTACAGAGAGTGAGAGCAAGAGTAAAGAGGGGTGTTTGAGGAAAGGATATAGAGAAGGAGGGGGATCAGGATCAAGGCACCAGAAGATGTCCATTGGCATTACATTTGAATATTTGAAGATTATAACCATCAGGGAAGCCAGATAGAAAGAGAATAACATAGGTGCCAAGACGGATCCTTGTCTTAGTCAGGACTGGAAATTACTAGCACGCAAGGGGTTACAGAGAGTGAGAGCAAGAGTAAAGAGGGGTGTTTGAGGAAAGGATATAGAGAAGGAAGGGGATCAGGATCAAGGCATCAGAAGATGTCCATTGGCATTACATTTGAATATTTGAAGATGATAACCACCAGGGAAGCCAGATACAAAGAGAATAACATAGGTGCCAAGACGGATCCTTGTCTTAGTCAGGACTGGAAATTACTATCACTCAAGGGGTTACAGAGAGTGAGAGCAAGAGTAAAGAGGGGTGTTTGAGGAAAGGATATAGAGAAGGAGGGGGATCAGGATCAAGGCACCAGAAGATGTCCATTGACATTACATTTGAATATTTGAAGATTATAACCATCAGGGAAGCCAGATAGAAAGAGAATAACATAGGTGCCAAGACGGATCCTTGTCTTAGTCAGGACTGGAAATTACTAGCACGCAAGGGGTTACAGAGAGTGAGAGCAAGAGTAAAGAGGGGTGTTTGAGGAAAGGATATAGAGAAGGAGGGGGATCAGGATCAAGGCATCAGAAGATGTCCATTGACATTACATTTGAATATTTGAAGATTATAACCATCAGGGAAGCCAGATAGAAAGAGAATAACATAGGTGCCAAGACGGATCCTTGTCTTAGTCAGGACTGGAAATTACTAGCACGCAAGGGGTTACAGAGAGTGAGAGCAAGAGTAAAGAGGGGTGTTTGAGGAAAGGATATAGAGAAGGAGGGGGATCAGGATCAAGGCATCAGAAGATGTCCATTGACATTACATTTGAATATTTGAAGATTATAACCATCAGGGAAGCCAGATAGAAAGAGAATAACATAGGTGCCAAGACGGATCCTTGTCTTAGTCAGGACTGGAAATTACTAGCACGCAAGGGGTTACAGAGAGTGAGAGCAAGAGTAAAGAGGGGTGTTTGAGGAAAGGATATAGAGAAGGAAGGGGATCAGGATCAAGGCATCAGAAGATGTCCATTGGCATTACATTTGAATATTTGAAGATGATAACCACCAGGGAAGCCAGATACAAAGAGAATAACATAGGTGCCAAGACGGATCCTTGTCTTAGTCAGGACTGGAAATTACTATCACTCAAGGGGTTACAGAGAGTGAGAGCAAGAGTAAAGAGGGGTGTTTGAGGAAAGGATATAGAGAAGGAGGGGGATCAGGATCAAGGCACCAGAAGATGTCCATTGACATTACATTTGAATATTTGAAGATTATAACCATCAGGGAAGCCAGATAGAAAGAGAATAACATAGGTGCCAAGACGGATCCTTGTCTTAGTCAGGACTGGAAATTACTAGCACGCAAGGGGTTACAGAGAGTGAGAGCAAGAGTAAAGAGGGGTGTTTGAGGAAAGGATATAGAGAAGGAGGGGGATCAGGATCAAGGCATCAGAAGATGTCCATTGACATTACATTTGAATATTTGAAGATTATAACCATCAGGGAAGCCAGATAGAAAGAGAATAACATAGGTGCCAAGACGGATCCTTGTCTTAGTCAGGACTGGAAATTACTAGCACGCAAGGGGTTACAGAGAGTGAGAGCAAGAGTAAAGAGGGGTGTTTGAGGAAAGGATATAGAGAAGGAGGGGGATCAGGATCAAGGCATCAGAAGATGTCCATTGACATTACATTTGAATATTTGAAGATTATAACCATCAGGGAAGCCAGATAGAAAGAGAATAACATAGGTGCCAAGACGGATCCTTGTCTTAGTCAGGACTGGAAATTACTAGCACGCAAGGGGTTACAGAGAGTGAGAGCAAGAGTAAAGAGGGGTGTTTGAGGAAAGGATATAGAGAAGGAAGGGGATCAGGATCAAGGCATCAGAAGATGTCCATTGGCATTACATTTGAATATTTGAAGATGATAACCACCAGGGAAGCCAGATACAAAGAGAATAACATAGGTGCCAAGACGGATCCTTGTCTTAGTCAGGACTGGAAATTACTATCACTCAAGGGGTTACAGAGAGTGAGAGCAAGAGTAAAGAGGGGTGTTTGAGGAAAGGATATAGAGAAGGAGGGGGATCAGGATCAAGGCACCAGAAGATGTCCATTGACATTACATTTGAATCTTTGAAGATTAGAACCACCAGGGAAGCCAGATACAAAGAGAATAACATAGGTGCCAAGACGGATCCTTGTCTTAGTCAGGACTGGAAATTACTAGCACTCAAGGGGTTACAGAGAGTGAGAGCAAGAGTAAAGAGGGGTGTTTGAGGAAAGGATATAGAGAAGGAAGGGGATCAGGATCAAGGCATCAGAAGATGTCGATTGACATTACATTTGAATATTTGAAGATTATAACCATCAGGGAAGCCAGATAGAAAGAGAATAACATAGGTGCCAAGACGGATCCTTGTCTTAGTCAGGACTGGAAATTACTAGCACGCAAGGGGTTACAGAGAGTGAGAGCAAGAGTAAAGAGGGGTGTTTGAGGAAAGGATATAGAGAAGGAGGGGGATCAGGATCAAGGCATCAGAAGATGTCGATTGACATTACATTTGAATATTTGAAGATTATAACCATCAGGGAAGCCAGATAGAAAGAGAATAACATAGGTGCCAAGACGGATCCTTGTCTTAGTCAGGACTGGAAATTACTAGCACGCAAGGGGTTACAGAGAGTGAGAGCAAGAGTAAAGAGGGGTGTTTGAGGAAAGGATATAGAGAAGGAGGGGGATCAGGATCAAGGCATCAGAAGATGTCGATTGACATTACATTTGAATATTTGAAGATTATAACCATCAGGGAAGCCAGATAGAAAGAGAATAACATAGGTGCCAAGACGGATCCTTGTCTTAGTCAGGACTGGAAATTACTAGCACGCAAGGGGTTACAGAGAGTGAGAGCAAGAGTAAAGAGGGGTGTTTGAGGAAAGGATATAGAGAAGGAAGGGGATCAGGATCAAGGCATCAGAAGATGTCGATTGACATTACATTTGAATATTTGAAGATTATAACCATCAGGGAAGCCAGATAGAAAGAGAATAACATAGGTGCCAAGACGGATCCTTGTCTTAGTCAGGACTGGAAATTACTAGCACGCAAGGGGTTACAGAGAGTGAGAGCAAGAGTAAAGAGGGGTGTTTGAGGAAAGGATATAGAGAAGGAGGGGGATCAGGATCAAGGCATCAGAAGATGTCGATTGACATTACATTTGAATATTTGAAGATTATAACCATCAGGGAAGCCAGATAGAAAGAGAATAACATAGGTGCCAAGACGGATCCTTGTCTTAGTCAGGACTGGAAATTACTAGCACGCAAGGGGTTACAGAGAGTGAGAGCAAGAGTAAAGAGGGGTGTTTGAGGAAAGGATATAGAGAAGGAGGGGGATCAGGATCAAGGCATCAGAAGATGTCGATTGACATTACATTTGAATATTTGAAGATTATAACCATCAGGGAAGCCAGATAGAAAGAGAATAACATAGGTGCCAAGACGGATCCTTGTCTTAGTCAGGACTGGAAATTACTAGCACGCAAGGGGTTACAGAGAGTGAGAGCAAGAGTAAAGAGGGGTGTTTGAGGAAAGGATATAGAGAAGGAGGGGGATCAGGATCAAGGCATCAGAAGATGTCCATTGACATTACATTTGAATATTTGAAGATTATAACCATCAGGGAAGCCAGATAGAAAGAGAATAACATAGGTGCCAAGACGGATCCTTGTCTTAGTCAGGACTGGAAATTACTAGCACGCAAGGGGTTACAGAGAGTGAGAGCAAGAGTAAAGAGGGGTGTTTGAGGAAAGGATATAGAGAAGGAGGGGGATCAGGATCAAGGCATCAGAAGATGTCCATTGACATTACATTTGAATATTTGAAGATTATAACCATCAGGGAAGCCAGATAGAAAGAGAATAACATAGGTGCCAAGACGGATCCTTGTCTTAGTCAGGACTGGAAATTACTAGCACGCAAGGGGTTACAGAGAGTGAGAGCAAGAGTAAAGAGGGGTGTTTGAGGAAAGGATATAGAGAAGGAGGGGGATCAGGATCAAGGCATCAGAAGATGTCCATTGGCATTACATTTGAATATTTGAAGATGATAACCACCAGGGAAGCCAGATACAAAGAGAATAACATAGGTGCCAAGACGGATCCTTGTCTTAGTCAGGACTGGAAATTACTATCACTCAAGGGGTTACAGAGAGTGAGAGCAAGAGTAAAGAGGGGTGTTTGAGGAAAGGATATAGAGAAGGAGGGGGATCAGGATCAAGGCACCAGAAGATGTCCATTGACATTACATTTGAATCTTTGAAGATTAGAACCACCAGGGAAGCCAGATACAAAGAGAATAACATAGGTGCCAAGACGGATCCTTGTCTTAGTCAGGACTGGAAATTACTAGCACTCAAGGGGTTACAGAGAGTGAGAGCAAGAGTAAAGAGGGGTGTTTGAGGAAAGGATATAGAGAAGGAAGGGGATCAGGATCAAGGCATCAGAAGATGTCCATTGGCATTACATTTGAATATTTGAAGATGATAACCACCAGGGAAGCCAGATACAAAGAGAATAACATAGGTGCCAAGACGGATCCTTGTCTTAGTCAGGACTGGAAATTACTATCACTCAAGGGGTTACAGAGAGTGAGAGCAAGAGTAAAGAGGGGTGTTTGAGGAAAGGATATAGAGAAGGAGGGGGATCAGGATCAAGGCACCAGAAGATGTCCATTGACATTACATTTGAATCTTTGAAGATTAGAACCACCAGGGAAGCCAGATACAAAGAGAATAACATAGGTGCCAAGACGGATCCTTGTCTTAGTCAGGACTGGAAATTACTATCACTCAAGGGGTTACAGAGAGTGAGAGCAAGAGTAAAGAGGGGTGTTTGAGGAAAGGATATAGAGAAGGAGGGGGATCAGGATCAAGGCACCAGAAGATGTCCATTGACATTACATTTGAATCTTTGAAGATTAGAACCACCAGGGAAGCCAGATACAAAGAGAATAACATAGGTGCCAAGACGGATCCTTGTCTTAGTCAGGACTGGAAATTACTAGCACTCAAGGGGTTACAGAGAGTGAGAGCAAGAGTAAAGAGGGGTGTTTGAGGAAAGGATATAGAGAAGGAAGGGGATCAGGATCAAGGCATCAGAAGATGTCCATTGGCATTACATTTGAATATTTGAAGATGATAACCACCAGGGAAGCCAGATACAAAGAGAATAACATAGGTGCCAAGACGGATCCTTGTCTTAGTCAGGACTGGAAATTACTATCACTCAAGGGGTTACAGAGAGTGAGAGCAAGAGTAAAGAGGGGTGTTTGAGGAAAGGATATAGAGAAGGAGGGGGATCAGGATCAAGGCACCAGAAGATGTCCATTGACATTACATTTGAATCTTTGAAGATTAGAACCACCAGGGAAGCCAGATACAAAGAGAATAACATAGGTGCCAAGACGGATCCTTGTCTTAGTCAGGACTGGAAATTACTATCACTCAAGGGGTTACAGAGAGTGAGAGCAAGAGTAAAGAGGGGTGTTTGAGGAAAGGATATAGAGAAGGAGGGGGATCAGGATCAAGGCACCAGAAGATGTCCATTGACATTACATTTGAATCTTTGAAGATTAGAACCACCAGGGAAGCCAGATACAAAGAGAATAACATAGGTGCCAAGACGGATCCTTGTCTTAGTCAGGACTGGAAATTACTAGCACTCAAGGGGTTACAGAGAGTGAGAGCAAGAGTAAAGAGGGGTGTTTGAGGAAAGGATATAGAGAAGGAGGGGGATCAGGATCAAGGCATCAGAAGATGTCGATTGACATTACATTTGAATCTTTGAAGATTAGAACCATCAGGGAAGCCAGATAGAAAGAGAATAACATAGGTGCCAAGACGGATCCTTGTCCTTAGTCAGGACTGGAAATTACTAGCACTCAAGGGGTTACAGAGAGTGAGAGCAAGAGTAAAGAGGGGTGTTTGAGGAAAGGATATAGAGAAGGAGGGGGATCAGGATCAAGGCATCAGAAGATGTCGATTGACATTACATTTGAATCTTTGAAGATTAGAACCATCAGGGAAGCCAGATAGAAAGAGAATAACATAGGTGCCAAGACGGATCCTTGTCTTAGTCAGGACTGGAAATTACTAGCACTCAAGGGGTTACAGAGAGTGAGAGCAAGAGTAAAGAGGGGTGTTTGAGGAAAGGATATAGAGAAGGAGGGGGATCAGGATCAAGGCATCAGAAGATGTCCATTGGCATTACATTTGAATCTTTGAAGATTAGAACCATCAGGGAAGCCAGATAGAAAGAGAATAACATAGGTGCCAAGACGGATCCTTGTCTTAGTCAGGACTGGAAATTACTAGCACTCAAGGGGTTACAGAGAGTGAGAGCAAGAGTAAAGAGGGGTGTTTGAGGAAAGGATATAGAGAAGGAGGGGGATCAGGATCAAGGCACCTGAAGATGTCCATTGACATTACATTTGAATCTTTGAAGATTAGAACCACCAGGGAAGCCAGATACAAAGAGAATAACATAGGTGCCAAGACGGATCCTTGTCTTAGTCAGGACTGGAAATTACTATCACTCAAGGGGTTACAGAGAGTGAGAGCAAGAGTAAAGAGGGGTGTTTGAGGAAAGGATATAGAGAAGGAGGGGGATCAGGATCAAGGCACCAGAAGATGTCCATTGACATTACATTTGAATCTTTGAAGATTAGAACCACCAGGGAAGCCAGATACAAAGAGAATAACATAGGTGCCAAGACGGATCCTTGTCTTAGTCAGGACTGGAAATTACTAGCACTCAAGGGGTTACAGAGAGTGAGAGCAAGAGTAAAGAGGGGTGTTTGAGGAAAGGATATAGAGAAGGAGGGGGATCAGGATCAAGGCATCAGAAGATGTCGATTGACATTACATTTGAATCTTTGAAGATTAGAACCATCAGGGAAGCCAGATAGAAAGAGAATAACATAGGTGCCAAGACGGATCCTTGTCCTTAGTCAGGACTGGAAATTACTAGCACTCAAGGGGTTACAGAGAGTGAGAGCAAGAGTAAAGAGGGGTGTTTGAGGAAAGGATATAGAGAAGGAGGGGGATCAGGATCAAGGCATCAGAAGATGTCGATTGACATTACATTTGAATCTTTGAAGATTAGAACCATCAGGGAAGCCAGATAGAAAGAGAATAACATAGGTGCCAAGACGGATCCTTGTCTTAGTCAGGACTGGAAATTACTAGCACTCAAGGGGTTACAGAGAGTGAGAGCAAGAGTAAAGAGGGGTGTTTGAGGAAAGGATATAGAGAAGGAGGGGGATCAGGATCAAGGCATCAGAAGATGTCGATTGGCATTACATTTGAATCTTTGAAGATTAGAACCATCAGGGAAGCCAGATAGAAAGAGAATAACATAGGTGCCAAGACGGATCCTTGTCTTAGTCAGGACTGGAAATTACTAGCACTCAAGGGGTTACAGAGAGTGAGAGCAAGAGTAAAGAGGGGTGTTTGAGGAAAGGATATAGAGAAGGAGGGGGATCAGGATCAAGGCATCAGAAGATGTCGATTGGCATTACATTTGAATCTTTGAAGATTAGAACCATCAGGGAAGCCAGATAGAAAGAGAATAACATAGGTGCCAAGACGGATCCTTGTCTTAGTCAGGACTGGAAATTACTAGCACTCAAGGGGTTACAGAGAGTGAGAGCAAGAGTAAAGAGGGGTGTTTGAGGAAAGGATATAGAGAAGGAGGGGGATCAGGATCAAGGCATCAGAAGATGTCGATTGACATTACATTTGAATATTTGAAGATTATAACCATCAGGGAAGCCAGATAGAAAGAGAATAACATAGGTGCCAAGACGGATCCTTGTCTTAGTCAGGACTGGAAATTACTAGCACTCAAGGGGTTACAGAGAGTGAGAGCAAGAGTAAAGAGGGGTGTTTGAGGAAAGGATATAGAGAAGGAGGGGGATCAGGATCAAGGCATCAGAAGATGTCGATTGGCATTACATTTGAATCTTTGAAGATTAGAACCATCAGGGAAGCCAGATAGAAAGAGAATAACATAGGTGCCAAGACGGATCCTTGTCTTAGTCAGGACTGGAAATTACTAGCACTCAAGGGGTTACAGAGAGTGAGAGCAAGAGTAAAGGGGGGTGTTTGAGGAAAGGATATAGAGAAGGAGGGGGATCAGGATCAAGGCATCAGAAGATGTCGATTGACATTACATTTGAATCTTTGAAGATTAGAACCATCAGGGAAGCCAGATAGAAAGAGAATAACATAGGTGCCAAGACGGATCCTTGTCTTAGTCAGGACTGGAAATTACTAGCACTCAAGGGGTTACAGAGAGTGAGAGCAAGAGTAAAGAGGGGTGTTTGAGGAAAGGATATAGAGAAGGAGGGGGATCAGGATCAAGGCATCAGAAGATGTCGATTGGCATTACATTTGAATCTTTGAAGATTAGAACCATCAGGGAAGCCAGATAGAAAGAGAATAACATAGGTGCCAAGACGGATCCTTGTCTTAGTCAGGACTGGAAATTACTAGCACTCAAGGGGTTACAGAGAGTGAGAGCAAGAGTAAAGAGGGGTGTTTGAGGAAAGGATATAGAGAAGGAGGGGGATCAGGATCAAGGCATCAGAAGATGTCGATTGGCATTACATTTGAATCTTTGAAGATTAGAACCATCAGGGAAGCCAGATAGAAAGAGAATAACATAGGTGCCAAGACGGATCCTTGTCTTAGGCAGGACTGGAAATTACTAGCACTCAAGGGGTTACAGAGAGTGAGAGCAAGAGTAAAGAGGGGTGTTTGAGGAAAGGATATAGAGAAGGAGGGGGATCAGGATCAAGGCATCAGAAGATGTCGATTGACATTACATTTGAATATTTGAAGATTATAACCATCAGGGAAGCCAGATAGAAAGAGAATAACATAGGTGCCAAGACGGATCCTTGTCTTAGTCAGGACTGGAAATTACTAGCACTCAAGGGGTTACAGAGAGTGAGAGCAAGAGTAAAGAGGGGTGTTTGAGGAAAGGATATAGAGAAGGAGGGGGATCAGGATCAAGGCATCAGAAGATGTCGATTGGCATTACATTTGAATCTTTGAAGATTAGAACCATCAGGGAAGCCAGATAGAAAGAGAATAACATAGGTGCCAAGACGGATCCTTGTCTTAGTCAGGACTGGAAATTACTAGCACTCAAGGGGTTACAGAGAGTGAGAGCAAGAGTAAAGGGGGGTGTTTGAGGAAAGGATATAGAGAAGGAAGGGGATCAGGATCAAGGCATCAGAAGATGTCGATTGACATTACATTTGAATATTTGAAGATTATAACCATCAGGGAAGCCAGATACAAAGAAAATAACATAGGTGCCAAGACGGATCCTTGTCTTAGTCAGGACTGGAAATTACTAGCACGCAAGGGGATACAGAGAGTGAGAGCAAGAGTAAAGAGGGGTGTTTGAGGAAAGGATATAGAGAAGGAGGGGGATCAGGATCAAGGCATCAGAAGATGTCCATTGGCATTACATTTGAATATTTGAAGATGATAACCACCAGGGAAGCCAGATACAAACAGAATAACATAGGTGCCAAGACGGATCCTTGTCTTAGTCAGGACTGGAAATTACTAGCACTCAAGGGGTTACAGAGAGTGAGAGCAAGAGTAAAGAGGGGTGTTTGAGGAAAGGATATAGAGAAGGAGGGGGATCAGGATCAAGGCATCAGAAGATGTCGATTGGCATTACATTTGAATCTTTGAAGATTAGAACCATCAGGGAAGCCAGATAGAAAGAGAATAACATAGGTGCCAAGACGGATCCTTGTCTTAGTCAGGACTGGAAATTACTAGCACTCAAGGGGTTACAGAGAGTGAGAGCAAGAGTAAAGAGGGGTGTTTGAGGAAAGGATATAGAGAAGGAGGGGGATCAGGATCAAGGCATCAGAAGATGTCGATTGGCATTACATTTGAATCTTTGAAGATTAGAACCATCAGGGAAGCTAGATAGAAAGAGAATAACATAGGTGCCAAGACGGATCCTTGTCTTAGTCAGGACTGGAAATTACTAGCACTCAAGGGGTTACAGAGAGTGAGAGCAAGAGTAAAGAGGGGTGTTTGAGGAAAGGATATAGAGAAGGAGGGGGATCAGGATCAAGGCATCAGAAGATGTCGATTGACATTACATTTGAATATTTGAAGATTATAACCATCAGGGAAGCCAGATAGAAAGAGAATAACATAGGTGCCAAGACGGATCCTTGTCTTAGTCAGGACTGGAAATTACTAGCACTCAAGGGGTTACAGAGAGTGAGAGCAAGAGTAAAGAGGGGTGTTTGAGGAAAGGATATAGAGAAGGAGGGGGATCAGGATCAAGGCATCAGAAGATGTCGATTGGCATTACATTTGAATCTTTGAAGATTAGAACCATCAGGGAAGCCAGATAGAAAGAGAATAACATAGGTGCCAAGACGGATCCTTGTCTTAGTCAGGACTGGAAATTACTAGCACTCAAGGGGTTACAGAGAGTGAGAGCAAGAGTAAAGGGGGGTGTTTGAGGAAAGGATATAGAGAAGGAAGGGGATCAGGATCAAGGCATCAGAAGATGTCGATTGACATTACATTTGAATATTTGAAGATTATAACCATCAGGGAAGCCAGATACAAAGAAAATAACATAGGTGCCAAGACGGATCCTTGTCTTAGTCAGGACTGGAAATTACTAGCACGCAAGGGGATACAGAGAGTGAGAGCAAGAGTAAAGAGGGGTGTTTGAGGAAAGGATATAGAGAAGGAGGGGGATCAGGATCAAGGCATCAGAAGATGTCCATTGGCATTACATTTGAATATTTGAAGATGATAACCACCAGGGAAGCCAGATACAAACAGAATAACATAGGTGCCAAGACGGATCCTTGTCTTAGTCAGGACTGGAAATTACTAGCACTCAAGGGGTTACAGAGAGTGAGAGCAAGAGTAAAGAGGGGTGTTTGAGGAAAGGATATAGAGAAGGAGGGGGATCAGGATCAAGGCATCAGAAGATGTCGATTGGCATTACATTTGAATCTTTGAAGATTAGAACCATCAGGGAAGCCAGATAGAAAGAGAATAACATAGGTGCCAAGACGGATCCTTGTCTTAGTCAGGACTGGAAATTACTAGCACTCAAGGGGTTACAGAGAGTGAGAGCAAGAGTAAAGAGGGGTGTTTGAGGAAAGGATATAGAGAAGGAGGGGGATCAGGATCAAGGCATCAGAAGATGTCGATTGACATTACATTTGAATATTTGAAGATTATAACCATCAGGGAAGCCAGATACAAAGAGAATAACATAGGTGCCAAGACGGATCCTTGTCTTAGTCAGGACTGGAAATTACTAGCACTCAAGGGGTTACAGAGAGTGAGAGCAAGAGTAAAGAGGGGTGTTTGAGGAAAGGATATAGAGAAGGAGGGGGATCAGGATCAAGGCATCAGAAGATGTCGATTGACATTACATTTGAATATTTGAAGATTATAACCATCAGGGAAGCCAGATACAAAGAGAATAACATAGGTGCCAAGACGGATCCTTGTCTTAGTCAGGACTGGAAATTACTAGCACTCAAGGGGTTACAGAGAGTGAGAGCAAGAGTAAAGAGGGGTGTTTGAGGAAAGGATATAGAGAAGGAGGGGGATCAGGATCAAGGCATCAGAAGATGTCGATTGACATTACATTTGAATATTTGAAGATTATAACCATCAGGGAAGCCAGATAGAAAGAGAATAACATAGGTGCCAAGACGGATCCTTGTCTTAGTCAGGACTGGAAATTACTAGCACTCAAGGGGTTACAGAGAGTGAGAGCAAGAGTAAAGAGGGGTGTTTGAGGAAAGGATATAGAGAAGGAGGGGGATCAGGATCAAGGCATCAGAAGATGTCGATTGACATTACATTTGAATATTTTAAGGTTTTAGTTATCAGGGAGGCAAGTAGGTGGAAGAGAGCTCCACTGTCGGGAGAGAAGCTGTTGGAGTAGAAGAAGCGGTTACGTTTAACTGTTTCGACAGTGAAAGGGTGGAAGCTATTTGAGTCGAAATTACTTCTCGCCGATGGAATACAGAGTTTTACTACTATGTAGTTGGCATGGCGGGTCCTAACCGTGAAGGTTAAACCAGACGGAACGAAGGAATATATTTCGTCAAAGTACTTTCCATGGAAGTAGCGATGGTTGCAATGGTTGCGATGCAGTAGTGAGAAACTCGCCACATTCCGCCTGTGAGAGAGAGATTGGAGGATGGAAAATAATTCTTCTCCAACAAGGAATCGGAATGCTTTCAAACTCTATCAAGCCTGGAAGTGAGATCTGGGTAGCTACTTCCCATATATCTCAAAGCTACTCAATCAGTTAAGGAGCTTGGATATACCTGTTTATCATATGTAATATCTGTTTTCGTCTCAGAAAATTGGTAATGTTGTTCGTGGCGAATGGAAGATAAATGAAGGAGAGATATTCGAATAATGACAAATCGTGTGAATTTGATGTCTTTCATGCGAGCTGAAGTTGTTAATAACACTCTTAAAGCATCGTGTCGACGACAGGTGCAGAAAATATACAAGCCTCTGGGTTAATTTTTCAGCCATTATCTGATTTTGTACACGCCATATTATCTACATCCCTGCAAATCACATATCCTGTTGCTTTAGTATACATATATATATATAAGTAGAGCTTAAATTATAATTATTTCTTAAAAATATGATTCCATGGTGACACAGAAATTTCAATATTTCAAAAGTGGTCATCCGTATTCAAATTTAATTTCAATATTAAACTTAAATACTTGATGACCAGTTTCAAAACAGAAATTTCTGTGTCACGATGGAATCATATTTTTTTAAAAATGATCATATATATATATATATATATATATATATATATATATATATATATATATATATATATTTAAAGACATTTATATTATGTTTAACGTTCTTTTTATAGATACAAGTATTTAAGCAAATGCTCTGTTTTATAATACTTGTATCTATAAAAAGAACGTTAAACATAATATAAATAAATTATCGGACTTATATGTCCAATTCTAAAATATATATATATATATATATATATATATATATATATATATATATATATATATATAATGATTTAAATATAAGGTTCATATTTCCCATTTTATTTTTAAAATAGATACAAAAGTATCTCACTTAAAAAAGGGGGATTTAACGTGCCTTTCGGCCGACACTTCTTCAGTAAAATAATCGTCACAAAAATAATAGATGGTAATCTATTGTTTTTAACATCGGTCGTTGATAATAATTTTTCTTATCAACTTCTTTGTTTTATTCTGCCGACGATTATTTTATGTGTTTAACAAATGAATGTGAAAACTTTTTGTGAGCAAAGAAAGTATAGTGAGTGTGTGTGTGTATTGTTCATGCGTTTCCCAATGTGAACGCGTTGTTTCCGCGAGAGACTTACATGTTGACGTGTAAGCGGAAAAAGTAAGAAGAGGTGGGTAAAAAATTATTTCGGAATATTTATAGTCAGGAAAGCGTCTCCTAGTAGAGCTTTGGGAAATTAGGAAGAGGTAACCCGATAATCTATATATATATATATGTTTGAGTGTGAATTTAAATATGCGTGGTTGCTTGGTTTTTCTTTCGGTTTAGTTTTATGAAGGCCTAATAATTCGGTTTTTAGGTTTGAACCACCAGTCTTCACATATGTTATTTGATTATAATGGTAAAGGCTTGCGCAGAACCAACCACATTTCTTAAGACTGATAACAGAGAAATGTTGCACAGAAAATTCCAAAACATACCTCCTCAGGTTTGAATTCATGGTTTTCCTTCTCCTAGACTGGTTGCAAAACAAGGATAGACAGACCAGTTTGTCCTGCTGTAAAAACATAGTTGTTGGGATGTGGCAGAAAAAAAAACGTTCCAAGGAGATTTGTTCGGAAGTGAACACAGAGACCCGCAAGAGGAATCCAAACTCGACCACTTTCCGCTGAGATAACCACGATTCTAAGCGTACGAGAAAAAAAAGTAGGTTTATAGTAAAGCAGTCTTTAGCAGCTAGATCGCTTATGAATAATTAAAACAGAAAAAAAATGAAGTAACGCAAGGATGAATCGTACACGGTTGCAAATTATTAACAATGGTCAATTTACATTTTTCTCCTGCGTCGACAGTTCTTCTCATTTCCATTTATAAATTTATTCATTTTTACATCTAAGGTTTTTTTTTTCCTTTCATTTTTGTTTCTATCAATTTTCGCTGCGAGAAATTCTGATGAAATCTGTTTGCTCAAAAATTTCACTCAAACGTTTCACTCCTCCTTGGGTGATAGGTCAGGCAATTAGCAACTAAACCTCAAGGGAAATAACTCTTTCCAAAAGGAATGTTTATAACGGCCATTGACGCGATCTTCAAAAATAGACAATTCGGGTGGAACGAACCATTTGATGATATTATCTAAATTACCCGTATAATCGATACGAATTAAGAAGTCAAATAAAGAAAAATAAATAAATTAACGTAAAAAAACTGGCTAGATACATCTGAAATGGAAATAGCCGTGTGTTCAGGCCTGATGAGCAAATTGGATTGACTGATCTGAATTATGACATAAATACATTTTTTGAGCCTAGTAGTGTGATGGAAAACAGGATCGGTAGGTGCTGGGGGACAAGTTCAAATGCCAGGATAACCTCGAGCGTTCAATTTCGCTCAATTATCAAGGGATGCTTCCGTGTCTTTTCTCACCAGCTAGAGAAGGATTTGGTAAGCCAAACTTGACGCTGTCGCCTTGGAATTGTAGCGGTTTGGAATCCAGAGAATTCATTCTTTTTAACTTACAAAGTCTGGGTAATGGAATAGAAAACCACTCAAATAATTTTCACAAGATTGCATGGCAATTTCCAGATAAACAAAGGAAAGCAAATTGTGGGGAACCATGATTGCCTGTGCCCTGAAAAGACACGGGATTAAAATAAACTATGATAGACATATGAGGAACCCCTAAAATGTTCTTGCATGTTATATTAACAATACATTAAGCAATGTGTCAATAAATGAACATGTGCAATTGTACAATGTACCATTTTCGCATGTAAATCAATTTATTCATAATAAAACTGGAATTAACCAACCAATGATAGATAAATGTATATATGTACATATAATAAAAAGGCTTAAACCCTAATATTCCCTGGTTATAATTTATTACATTGGAATCGTAATTACCATCCAATTCCTCAAACATACAAATTCAAAAAGAAATCAGAAAAAATAAGTCCTGGAATAAAAAAAAATAAAATTTAGTGGGAGTGTATGTATGAGAGTGGGGGACGAATGTGATAGGTAGAAGAAACTTCTAGAGAGGGGTAACAGACGAGAGAAGAACAGGAAGGCCTAAAAGTGAAGGTGGGGATTAAAATCTAATAGCGAGAAGTTTTAAAGAGAAGTTAGAAGATGGTTTAAATATAGTGAGATACAAATAAATATGAATTATTTTCCGATGCATAATTCATTACTGAATAGCTGACCTAAATTAATTTAAAAACAGACACCGGAAATGGGTTTATACATTTGTAGTGACACTATGCACAATAATCTAAATTTAAAAATCAGAAGATGAGAAATAGAGAGAAAAGAAACGAAAAAAAGGTGGAAGATGGAGGGAGCAACTAAAACCGAAGGGCATTTATAAAAGAGCCGCTAAAACAACATATAAATAATATATATCGATATGAAAACCTAATTCTGAAAAAATCTAACATACATATACCCTTTCATCTATATACATATATACGCCACATATACAAGCACACAAAAAGCATAAAACTTATATATTTCTATTTAATATATTTAATATATATATTTAAACATATATATATTTAAACATATTTAAACATATTATTAATATATATTTAATATTAATATATATATATATATATATATATATATATATATATATATATATATTTAATATTAATATAAACATATATATTTATATTTAATATTAATATAAATCCTGGGCATGAGCTTAGACTACATCCGGCAGCAAGGCCTCTAATCGGCAATTTGGAGGTGAAGATGGTAGAACCACCTCTTAATTGCAATTGTCCGCTTGTTCAGCCTTCATGTTCAGTAAAAAATGGTAAAATATTTTCTACGCAATAAACTTATTGGATCAATAAATCTATTTTTCTGGAACCGATGTTTTGCCATAAAAGCGATGTATTTTAGTTCACTAATTAGTTTTTCAGTTAAAAACCAAGGACTGTTCGTTTGTTATACAAATCCGAAATTCTCAAACCTTAATTATTTCGATTTTTGCATATTTATTCGAATATATTGTATTAAAAAAAACTTAGCGATATTGAAGCATAAAACATATATGGACTGAGTTTGTTTACGAGCGTAAGCAGTAGTATTAATAGAGCTCCCTGCTTATTCCGCTGCCGATTTATGCAAAAATTATACGCATACATAAAACAACGTAAAACATAATCAACGTAAACATACATCCACACATGTAGATACATCGTGCTCCGTCTATACTAATGCAATTGATTCGTTTGTATCGTAAAGCCAGCAGCATAAAAAAAAATTCTTGTTAAGTTGTTTCGCAGAGAATCTTTGTAATTTCAATTTGAAAGAAATTTAATATTCCATAATAAATATTTAAATGTGTAGAGCAACGTTGCGGACTGTTAATTTCTTTATCCACGCATATACCACCCCTCTCTCTCTCTCTCTTTCTCTCTCTCTCTACATATATATATATATATATATATATATATATATATATATATATATATATATATATATATATATCTTTTGTCTCTTATAGTGGTCGGTTACACTCGTTTTCCGATCAAAATCATCTGTTCTGGCGACTAAAAAATCCCTTCTGAAGAAAACTGTTCAGAACTATTTTGTGTTTTTAAACACGCGTTGAGCGCACCTGTAAGTCATAATGAAACTCTGCCGAGCGGATCTTAGACTGTCAGCTGGAGGGTATATAGTCTGTCGCGACCAGCAGTTTGAGCAAGGCTAGCACACTCAAAACCCCGGTCCCGATAACTTGTGACTGTGGGCTAGCACAAATATCACCGGCTTGCGAACAGTTCCGTGTGACCAATTTTATTCTCAAGGCTAGTGTAAACACGTGGTATGCTTGAAGTCACTTACCAAAGGTGCTACACGCCACGATCGTCTCCTTCGATAACAGCAAGAATATATATATGTATATACATTTTTATTACGTTAATAAAAACACCGATCAAAATAAAAATAATAAATAAATAATATATAAGATAAAAAATAAAAATAAATAAAAACAAGCCAAATAATTTGACCCAAAGAAATAAATAAACGACTTCCGGTAAAATAGCCGCCATAATAGACTACCCACAATAAGATATATAAAGAAATTTTTACTACGTTAATAAAAACACCGATCAAAATAAAAAAAATAAACAAATAAAAATAAAATAAGTATAAAGGATAAAAAACAAAATATAATTAAATAAAAACAAGCAAAATAATTTGACACAAATAAATAAATAAACAAATAAACGACTTCCGGTAACATATGTGCCAAAAATGACTACCTACAATCCACCACTGACCCTTATATGTAAATAGCCGAGAAAAATAACAGCACTCGTGGCCCGATGATTGTATCTAGCATGAAACAGACTGTCGCCTCTAAGTGTTGACTTCTATGTTCACTTTTATATTTACACACGCTCTATCTCTGATATTGAGCACTTTATCCCATAAATATACCACACTTTAAGACTATATATATATATATATATATATATATATATATGTGTGTGTGTATATATATATATATATATATATATATATATATATATATATATATATATATATATATATATATATGCACATTAAAGTCAGGCCTGATGATTGCGTACAGGCATGAAACAGATTGTCGGCGCTGGATGTCGACTTCAAGGTCTACATTTATATTTACATATGATCTATCCTTGACATGACCACTTTAATACATAAATATAGCATACCTTACACCATAACTTAGCATTTATACATATTAGATAGATAGATAGATAGATAGATAGAGAGAGACAGACAGACAGAGAGAGAGAATGAATACGGAGATATTAGAGACCCATTGTAATATTTTATTTTGCAAGACAGTTTAATCGATATCGTCTCATCTGACCAAACGGTTTCGCACATAAATAGATTTAAAATTCATCCAGGCACAAGGGAACAAACAAATTTTCAAACATGTTTTAATATGGGGGAAGGGGAAAAGAGAGAAAGATAAAGGGGGAGAAAGAGAAAGAGATATGTAAGTCTAGACAGATATATATTGGGGAGGGGGTAATATAAAAATCAGTTGTAGATAAGAGCCGACAGGTTGACCTCTTTTCAACGGATGTGAGAAGTAAGGTAGTGAGAATATCGAGAAAATATATTCAAAAAGGAACACAGGAAAGAGAAATGAAAGAAGAATTAAACAAGAGAAAGAAAATGAAAAAGGAGAGAGGTGAATCGGAAAATGGCCAGAGTCAGGGTTTAAAATTGAATATATTAATAAGATATATGTTCGATGCATGTAGTTATATTACGACATCACTCTACCCGTGTAATTTTAAAAATAGTTAGGTGATTATGAAAATAAAGTAGAAAAAATAACTAACTTACGCACATTTTTTTAAAAAATAATATAATAATTATTTAAAAGAATTTTCTCCGAGAAAACGAAAATAAAAATATATGTAAAAAATATTTTTTAAATAAATTGACAAGAAAAAAGATAATTTCAAGTGAATAAAAATAAAATTATGAAGATACACATTCACATATAAAACCTATACATAGACATAAATATATTCATAAACATACATACGTATAAACATACACATGCTAATACAGGATATACAGATATATACATATATATTTATATATCCATATACATATAAACAAATACATATATACACACATAAATACGTACAAACACATACATGTATACACATACGCACACACACGCAGACACAAACACACACATATATGTATATATATATATATATATATATATATATATATATATATACATATATATACATATATATATAATATAAAACAACATATAAATAATATATATATATCGATATGAAAACCTAATTCTGAAAAAATCTAACCTACATATACTCTTTCATCTATATACAATTATAGGCCCACATATACAAGAACATAAAAAAGCACAAAGCTTATATACATCCATATATATATAAATACATATACATTGATATGCACCTAAACATATATATATATATATATATATATATATATATATATATACAAACATACATGTTTAGACACACATACTGATATGTACAGATCTAAACATGTAATTATATATAAGCACATAAGAGTGCACCTCATCAAATATGCATAGAAACATACACATACACTATGTATACACATACAAACATACATATACATACATACATATACAAGTACACATATATACACACATATGGACCCATATACAAGCATATATATTCGTATAAACATATATAAATAAATAAAATATAAAAAAGAAGATATATCTAAGTACATATGTATACTTATTCCTACACATACATAAAAACACACACACACACACATATATATATATATATATATATATATATATATATATGTATGTATATTATTTTTACCTGTATTATCTATTGTATGCATTTTCAATTCTACATATATATATATATATATATATATATATATATATATATATATATATATATATATGTAGAATTGAAAATGTATACAATAGATAATACAGGTAAAAATAATCCACAAATTAAGGCTATAGACGGTGTAGAGTGGGGAACCACATGAAGAATCATACATGGATACTGTGACTGCATGTATTCATACCTGATTGGTATTCTAGTGTTCCATGGCCTGCACGATCTACGGCGTCAAATCTTTT
>OZ038496.1:10785534-10798034 GCA_964036315.1 Acanthosepion esculentum
TTAATATCAACATATCTAATGTTACAACGAGCGCAAAGAACCCAACGCGAGATTACAACAGATCTCGACGTTTGAGCAATCGGATGAAGAGGGCTACGCGTGACAGACATGCTACAGAAGGAGCCACTCGAAATTATAGAAGTCTCAGCGCCAGTCTGTTGCAGTTTCGTAACTGGATTCTGCATGTCTTATTCAACACTATCAGCATGGCCCGGTGTTGCCCGTCCTTGATTCAAAAATCGTACGACTCATACAGCAATCGGTATCACTTGACTTAAAATATTTTTGCCCTTCCTTTCCTTTAAAAGAGTGCCCTTTGCCGTGCTGATGTTGCTACATGCCTTACTTCTTTCCTATCTCACACTGCGAATTTTTTCTAAGCTCTATACTAAACATTAAATCTCTTACGAAAAAAGAACTAAACAAAATGAACACAAAACGATCAGCTATCATTTTCACACCCAACCCAGTTCTGCGGAATCAGTATCAACGTTGAGTTTAAGCAAGCGAATAAGCCAATTGGAGTAAAGTGCCATGCAGATTTACATTTTTCCCACTTGTGACGAATGCAACTATCGATTTCTTTTGCATGCTAGTTAACATTCGTGTCAGTCAGCTGTTGGCTCTCACGATGGCCAATAGAATCTTCCTGCCTAATCGTGGCAGCCACCTACCTATAGGCTCTCACTCTGGCCAGTGGAAAATGGCCGCAAACTACATGAAAACTGCTCTAGAAGCATGAAAAAATCGATTATTTCTGCTATCGATGGGAGTTGGGAAATGCAAAGTCGGTCTTGCCATTTCCGCTAACTTGGAACATGTGCATGTAAATTATGGTGCAAATCCGACGAGAATTCGGCCATGCATTCGTTACACGCACACACACACACATCCTGCCTTTTATAGATAGAGACGTTCAACAGAGAAAAGTCATAGCACCAAGTGTGCGGATTACTTACTGGTAAGTTGCGTTTCACCTTAAACAAATACGGTATTTTAATCTACAGTCATTTTCTTTCACCTCTAACCAAATCTTGCAAAGCCAAACGACGATTGGCCTGAAGCAGCATCTTGTCGGCGAATTTAGTCATCAACTCTATTATAATAACAAAGAAAAAAATTAAACTCTTGGATAGAAGCCGACGAAGACGACAACAAGCATAATATTATATAATATAAACAGTAAGAGTTATTTCCCCTTACTCACAAATAAAATAAATACGCATCATGTTATGATGAACAAATCTTTACTCGCCAAATAAGTTTTATTTTGTCATTCGCCACAGTCGCATCAGGGCTTTCTTTTTCGTGCAAGAGTTTATGAAATGTGTTGAATGCGATGCGACAGCTGCTTCTGTGGGACGAATAATTACATCCAGTAGGGAAACGAGACACGTCTTATTACTATAACGGAGACGCTTTGTTCCGCTTTTCTCTTCTGTTTTCTTCAGCGCCACCTAGCGGGCAGTAGAATTCCCTTGCAAGACAATTTGGAGAAATCCCACGATATTGCGCATAGACTGGTAAATTTTATTCAAGTAAAAATATCGCCTCCTTTACGCAAATAGTTAGAGAATCGATTTAAATAATCGATAAAAAAATAGAAAATTAGAAAGGCAAATATTCAGTACCATCGAATAAATATCGAAAAGAACTAAAAAAAAATACAGACACGGCAAAACATTTATCATTCCGTAATTGGGCTACCATACAAAATAATTTCAAACGTTCTTATGTTATGGTCCAGGTTAGGACCAAGGAAGAACAACACGAACACAAGAGTAGAAATAACGAAGATATATTACACGGAATAATAATACAAGATGTGGAAGTTGTTAGTATGACTGTCAGTCTGGTTTGGAGTGAACTACTATCGACTCGACTCGATTCGTTTCTCTCTCTCTCTTGAGAGGCGTAGTATACATAGTGTTAGGAAGAGTTCATTCTGTAGTTATAGGTAAGGACCCATAACATAAATCAAACTAGAATTAGAATTGTTAATTAATTTTTATTATTACATACTTTTATTAAGAACGACTAATTAGATACACTTTTTGGAAGAACTCATATTTAGATATATTAATACATATCTATGTAGATATATATTTTAATATATATAAATACATAGGAATACATAGGAATATATGAGACATAGTAGCAAATATGAGATGATGGCAGGATGAATTTAAAAACAAATCGATTCAAGTTTCAAAGTTTTAGCGTCAATATTTGTGGGTTTTTTTATAAACCATCAACTTACAGTATATTCTAAAACATAAATAAAAACTATCAATCAAAATAATTTTATAGTCTTACATACCAGAATTATAATAGGCTCGTGAGCCACTCAGCTCACTCTAAGCATTCGTCTGCTACTTCTAGTCACTACAAGGCATCCATAGCGATATTGAAGTACAGATATAACAAAGAACTTATCAGATATTTCTTTGTTTCGCGTATATAGACTGAATACTCTGCTTAGTTTCTGAAAGGTATATATATATATATATATATATATATATATATATATATATATATATATATATATTGTCTATTATAACACTTTATCCTTTCTAACCACACGGAAAATGTGACCGAGTATGTGTGGTTAGAAAGGAAAAAAGAGTTATATATATATATATATATATATATATATATATATATATATATATATATATATATATATATATATATATATCTGTCTGTCATAACACTTTTTCATATATATATATATATATATATATATATATATATATATATATATATCTGTCTATCATAACTCTTTTTTACTTTCTAACCACACGGAAAATGTGACCGAGTAAACCGAATTCCTATAGAAATAACAAAAGATAAAACGTAGGTATATATATATATATATATATATATATATATATATATATATATATATATATATATATATATATATATATATATATATATCCTGTCAGTCCCTGTGTGTTTATCTAAATCTAAAAATAAATACGCTAAAATTCACCTTCATCCCTGCTGTGCGCCGACGGATTAGTAGTAGAATTTCCAACTGACGCCAATTCAATCGGGTTTCGATCGTAGCTAGATGCAACCGGGCGTCTAGCCACACTGAAGAGCTGTGATACAACGAAACAGTCTGTGGTTGACAATAATATATATATATATAAATATACCTACGTTAGTGCAACTTAAGTTTCGTTGTCTTACCACCTCATGAGGCACGAAATATTACTTATATATTTCATATGTAATATTACGTGCCTAATGAGTTGGTAAACAAAGAAACTAAAGTTGTCCCCCAAACGGAGATATATGTATATTATTAATATATATTCCTTAGCTGTGTCTAACCATATTGAGCACTATTATGTTTACACCTTAATGTAAATTTAGTAAATATTTGTTTACTAACCAGTGTATTCACGATTGCTACTATCTACTTATTTGATTTACCTACCTCTATATTTATCGATAGATAGATAGATAGATAGATATGTACCGACTGAGACAGATAATAGGCAAACAGACACACAGACAGATACATTTGACCACATTCAGACATATCAGACTGATAGGGCGGCTAGCTAATCCCTGTTACTCAGGCTCATCTGTGTTTGTGCAGCACCCACGGAGCCCGCTTGTGTTTTATACTGAGCAGACCGTAGTTATACTTTCTGAAAGAGTGCGCATTATCTAGCGAGAACAAAGACCTAAACTCTCGCTCACGAGAACTTGCGATTACGTTCTAACTAAACTATTGACGTCGTCTAGCCAATTTCACTAGGGTCAATGGTTTTCATATACTTGCCCAAGAATCCGTACGGTGGGATCGCTTCTAGAGGCTAACATCAAAAGACATCTTCCTGACAAATTGACCAAATCCGATTCGATACCAAGTCTCACGCTCCGAACGTTCTAACTCATTGGCTACACACCCATATTCAGACATATTAATACATACATACATACATACATATATATATATATATATATATATATATATATATATATATATATATATATATATATATATATATATCGAGAGAAAGAGGGAGACGGATGGATAGAGAGGGAGAGAGAGATATTTAATATATATAAATACATACTTATGAAAATAAGATAAGCATTTATTGCTATGTGATATTCTGAATTGGGGAATTATCAATATTTAGATTGTGTACATGAGGAGTATTTTTTCTTAACTGTGCTTTTGACAAAAACTGTACAATATTTATATATATTATTTTATTAAGCTATTCATTGATCTAAGCTTTCGGCTCACATGAGCCATCTTCATCTGAGTGGTTATGCAGACATTTAAACAAAGATATTCGCCATAAAAGATGATATCCAGATATGTTGACATAGAAGGTTTCTATGTGACGACACGGGTCGCGGAATAGCAGAAGCAGAACGTAAATTCATGATGCGGTCCTATGACGTCGTACCACGTGAGAGACCGAAATATTAGCTACTGTTAAGTTTGGGTCGCTTCATTTTAATGCAGATGGGCTCCAATATCTGAAGGTTCTTTTTAATGTACACAGACAAACACACACATGTATGTATGCATATATATATATATATATATATATATATATATATATATATATATATATATATATATATATATATATATGCTGTGTAGCACGATTCGGAGTTTCATGCACAAGAGAATCTTCGATAGCTGTGTAGAGGTTGACATTTACATAATTTAAATTTTAAGAAGAATATCTGGTTAAGACAATTCTGGAGATTACTATTATATATATATATCTATATCGAGATAGATAGATAAAGATAAAGCTATATATATATATATATATATATATATATATATATATATATATATATATATATATTGTCTATATTTATGCAGCATTTTTTCATTAATGCATGTTATTTCATGAAACATGCATTAATATATATATATATATATATATATATATATATATATATATATATATATATATATATAAATATATATATGTCGTATTTAAAATACCCGGGATTTATATTTTATATTTGAAATAAACGGGGATTAATGTTTTTATTTTATTATAACAAGTAAGATTAATGCTATGCTTTTTAAAAATATGTAAATAACATTCAAATATTTGAAATAATATTTTGTAAATTAATTTTTTTAATAACAATTCTAATTTTTTATTGATTTGGCGCGTATATTTTAATACATATTAAAACGCGTCGCACCAATACTTTTTCCACTTTGTTATAGTTATTTCTAACAATTTTCTTGATACATAAACATTTATATATCATTTTCCCATATATATATATATATATATATATATATATATATATATATATATATATATATATATATATATATACATGAAAGAGAGATAGTGATAGATAGATATGAATCGATATATTGAAACGGAGAAGCCATCGATTTATTGACGCTTCCCGGCTTGACTTGCTACTGAACTTCAAATTATTTTCGCTATCATTCAATTTAAAAAAAATATTTTGTTTGTGTTCTGCGTGAAGTTCCAATTTTCGTTACTTTTGCAAATTAGCTTTATTGTCAAATCAAACCTTTGCAGAAACGTGTTTACATTGATTTGAATTTTGATCTCAATTTTTTTTTTCTTGAGTCTCCTTGATCTTCGCTATGCATGCATTACATTGTTGGTAATTGTCCCTCTCCAGATTAAACAATATTTTGTGGCTCAGTTTGAAAATATATAAATATATATATATATATATATATATATATATATATATATATATATATCATTATTTTTTTTTATCTCTCCATAAATATAAACTCGTCAGAATTTAAAACTTTTTCTTCATAAATTCTTACTTTTAACCCGAAATATATTTTTTTCTTTAAGTTTAGGGAGATGAAGCATCTGCTTCGAATAGTATAATTCGTAAGAGCCTTATTGAATCTAAGTGGGTGAGAGGCAAGAAGAACACCAGTCTAACGAACCCATGTTCTGTTTTCAGGATTGTACCATATGACAATAGTGGATTAATGGTTTGTATATATTTGTGCTATAGTAATTGCGAGAAGTGCGGATGTAGTTGAAACAAGGTGAACAATAGATTAGCTGTACCAAATAAAAACACGACAAGAAAGTAATGGTGCCGATGAAAATCTAAACCCATAAATTATATACTTATCCCAAAATAAACCCTTTGTTATTTTATTTCTAAAACAAAACAAAAAACGTTTATATAAATACAAACATATAACGGTTGCGGCAGTTAACTGGAAACCGATATAAGTTCAAAAGTTATTTAACTGAAAAAAAAAAAACAGTATAATGCCTACATTTTTGTATATCGTATATTTCTACGTTTAAGGCAACCTATAGATAAGACAATGCCCAAAACTTACATAGATTTTCGCGATTTTATTTGGTATCCGTAGTAAATCATCAAAGGTAATATAAAATACAAGAGCCGCGCTGCACTCTCAAAATATTTCTGGCAATTAAAGAATGATGGTTATACACCTTTTATCAACTGGGATATTGTAGAAAGAGTCAAATCTTATAACGAGAAAAGAAATAGATGTAAATTATGTCTTGTTGAAAAATTGATTATCTTAAAACACTTAAATAACCTGAGCTTACTAAGCAAAAGAAATGAATTGATTGTTACATGTAGGCATAAAAATAACTATCTGTTTACATATGTTGATCCAGATTATTTTCTAATGTAAATTACCTTTTTGTTTTTTGTTTTTTTTTAAATACAACAATTACCATTTATGCTTAATATACAAATAAAATTTCGAACCATCTAACATTCCTACACCGATTCAGAGACTTGAGACTTATCCTTTCGGGCTTGACAACAAGACTTCCCGAGAATTCAAGGAAAGCCCTTCTGGTCGCAGAAAATGCGGACACGCTTGTGCCCCAGAAAGAATCCCGTACAACCATTGGATAAAACAATAAACTGCAATCTGATATCCCCCAGCGGCTTGAGGCTTTCTTCAAGCGAATTGCCCACGAAGAAGAACGAAATAAGATCCAACATGACCTGGATAAGTCCTTCAGACACGAATTCGATGTAGTCAAGTGTCGCCAAGTACAAAAATTAAACAAAATGAGAGGTTAGATAGTGATGCACAAGGTCCATCACACCTTGGCAGTGAAGGCAGTAATCGTTTAGGGCACCTTGACCTAGTGTAATGGTTAGCAAGCTTATCTGGCTGGAACAATTATCACTGATTAGGGAGTTAGATTCTCACTAGGTACCACAGACTAAATATGCAAAATATGTCTCTCTCTCTCTCACTATATATATATATATATATATATATATATATATATATATATATATATATATATATATATCTATATATATATCTATGTATATATATATATATGTATATATATATATATATGTGTGTGTGTTTTTAAATAGAAGTATAGTATATTAAATATTAAAAATAATTTTTTAGAAAGGTGGATAAAACATATTCTAACCTAAACAGTCCCTCAAAATCTTTAAATATACAAATAGAAAAAATACCATAAGAATTTTTGCCGTTAGAAAAAAACCCAGATGACATGAATTTAGCGGATGTCAGAATTTGTTAAAAGATACATCCCTACCCATCCCTAAACATAACCCCGCTTTCAAATGTAACTATTAACTGATACAACGAAAATTAAAAATTGAACCCTCTACCACCCCTTGTCTAGATGAATGGATTTATCGGTAACCTTGGAAACCCTCAAACTATGAATCTTTCCTGTGCCGTTAACAACCGTAAATTTTAAAAAGTAAGTTACTCCAAAATTCGCTTGATGAGGAAATGGAAGTAATGTCTTTGGTTTAATAACAAAATTAAATTCAGGGGCTTTAGCTTCCATTTCTGAAACATGGTTATCACTGTGTAGCGATAAAACCATATTTTAAATCTATTAATTTATAATATTAATGCTCTGTAAATTTAAATTTACATAGAGCACTATTGTGTAAAAATAAAAATATCTATAAGAACACCGGATTTTATATCTTACTGTTCTTTCCTTTATATATATATATATATATATATATATATATATATATATATAGAGAGAGAGAGAGAGAGAGAGAGAGAGAGAGAGAAAGAGAACGAATATATACACACATACTGGCAAAAACAGAGACACGAGACGAACCGCACACATACAGACATACATACACACACCCACACACACAAAAGAACCCTAGGCACCATACAAAATGTGTATGTATATATACTATTTCCTTGTAATAAAATAGCATATATCTAAGGAGAACAAATATATATAAATATATATATGTATGTATGTATGTATGTATGTATATGTATATATATATATATATATATATATATATATATATATATAGAGAGAGAGAGAGAGAGAGAGAGAGAGAGAGAGAGAGTGAGAGAGAGATACACGTACTAATAAAACACCCACACACAGTACACACAAATGGAGAAAGGCTTAAAAAGATATAAAGTGCATAAAAAGTTAACACCGACTTCATTACTTTCCATATCTCTGACCAATTCTAATTGTTTTCCTACTCCTTAAGCAATGGAATATTTTTTCCGCCAGTCCAAGAAGAATTTGGATTACTTCCGCACACAGAACAAATCAAGGGTTAAATCTAAAAATGCGTCATAAAAAATAATTCCTTTAAATAATATGTGAAAACAACCATTCTTCGCCTGATGAAGGCCACAAGAATCGAAACACTGTAGCAAAAAATATGGAAAATATAGTATAATATATATTACAAAAATCCACTTTACAACGCAAACAATTTTTAATAAAAATACATTAACCTCGAACCTGTAAATGAACGTTCGAGGTTCATTTATTTTATTAAAAATTGTTTGCCATTTATATCATTAACTTCACTATCTGCTTTTTGTATGAATGTTTCATGTAATGTAAATTGAACTGTACCACATACTTGATATATATATATATATATATATATATATATATATATATATATATATATATAGAGAGAGAGAGAGAGAGAGAGAGAGAGAGAGAGAGAGAGAGAGAGAGAGAGAGAATTGGGTCACCCTCAGTCACTGTGTGTTTATCTGAATCTAAAAAAAATAAACACGTTAAAATTCACCATCATCCCTTACCGTACGCTGACGGCTTAGTGGGAGAAGTTCGGACTGACGCAAATTCAGTCGGGTTTCGATCCTAGCTAGAGGCAACCGGACGTCTAGCCACACTGATGAGCTGTGAAACAGCGAAACAGTCTGTCTGTGGATGACAACTATATATATAAATATATATATATATATATATTTATATATATCTTTCTCTCTCTATATATATATATATATCATTCCCACGAATAAAAAATATGGCTTTTTTCTACAATCAAGCCTCATGTGTTAATGGTTATTACTGAACTTGTCTGTCAAAGTTTTCAGGGCTTGAGCTAATATAGTTAAATAATTAATGTGCTTAATATTTCTATCATTAATACTCAAATTACTTTTGAATTCATCAAAATAGAACGGGCGAAACTTACTTGTTGCTCCGCAGAGGTCTGGGGGTTGAAATGGCAATATATAGTTTCCACATTTATTTCGAAAGAAGTCATAATTCCCACATCAGCCATAGTATGTGGAATACGAATGAAAATTCTTAAAGTTTCAATAATAACCTGTAATTTGTAAATTCCTGGTACTTCCCTCATGTTCCAATGCCATGAGACAGATAACGAGCGAATTGGGAAAAAGAATTGCTCCCCAGCAATCCAGATGGGGACTCACTGTCTACGCTGATAACGCAGAATTCGAAACAATGACTTTTTAACACCTAATCTACAACTAGTAACGCCTAATATCCTTCATGTGATAGTCTATTAGTCTTGGATTATTTCTGGCGATTGGCGAGATTTGCAGTATTATTCGATTTTGGATGAAGCTCCAAAGATTTCCATGAAACCATACTCTCAAGAGAATGTATAATTATAGTTGACGTTTTCATATTTTTTACCGCTATCATATCCCTAATTCTGAAGATAAACCTGCCGCGAAGCGCTGAAACTTACTCAGATCAAGCAAGATCAGATTTGGAAACTGCGTGGGGCTGAAAACTTTTTTTAATATTCCTTTGTAAATGTGGATATTTATTGAACGTAACAGAGTTTTTTTGTCATATATTTTACTAAGAGATTGAATAGAATCAGCTACGAATACTGTAATAATAATAATAATAATAATAATAATAATAATAATAATAATAATAATGTTATAAAATTGCTATAAAAAGAACGGTTTCCCGCTTTAATATCCGCTTGACCATGACATTTCAACACAAAAGAAAAAAATATTCCATAGTGGATAACTTTTCACGTTCTAAAGAACGCTAAAGCATAACTGTCAGCTGTTGCATTTAAACGCAAATAAAAAAAAACATCAGTAAGGGATAGTGTTATGGGTCCTTACCTATAACTACAGAATGAACTCTTCCTAACACTATGTATACTACGCCTCTTAAGAGAGAGGGATGAATCGAGTCGAACCGCAGTCTCTGACCGTGCGCGTCTCCTGTCGAACTCTCTGCTTTGGCAGAGGGGAACCGGAAGAGGCTTTGCCGAAGGGCAAAGTTTCGTCCGGAGTGGTAGACAAGCCCTGAACCCGTTTATACTGTTTCATAAGGGTGTATTTTTGGCCGAGCTTGCGGGCACGGAGAAACCCACGTTAAACTCGGCCTTGTACCACATACTTTCCTCATGGGGTGACTGTTAAATATTGAATCCAGTCGAGCCAATAGTAGTTCACTCCAAACCAGACTGACAATCATACTAACACCTTCCACATCTTGTATTATTATTCCGTGTAATATATCTTCGTTATTTCTACTCTTGTGATCGAGTTGTTCTTCCTTGGTCCTAACCTGGACCATAACAGATAGCTGAACATAGTTTTCGCCTTACCAGTTGCTCCCCTGATGATTATCTCAGAAAGAGGTGGAAAGAACTTGGGAATTTTTTTTTAAGGAAATTACCCCAAGCAAGGCGTGAGTAACACTGTGCTACTAGCACTCACGTCTTGCTTGGTGTGACAGAGAGTTACGCCTTGCTTTTTTTACAGAGAGTGAGAGTAAGAGTAAAGAGGAGTGTTTGGGATAAGGATAAACAGAAGGATGGTTATCAAGATCAAAGCACCAGAAGATGTCGAATGACATTACATTTGAATATTCAAACATTATAGCTATCAGAAAAGCAAGTGATAGGAAGGTAGACCCACTGACGGGAAGTGCGAGATGAGAAGCTTTTGGAGTATAAGAGATGGCTGCATTTAACCGTTTAGACAGTGAAAGGGTGGGACCGAGATGCCAACCTAGTAGCACGCTTAAATTCATGCAGTTTAGGAACTAGTGAAAGTAGCTCGGCAGAGCAGATGCCATGGAAACACTAGTAGAAAAGATAGAGGGAAGCCACAGCACCTCTGTGAGATAGTGACTGTAGACGCGGTGCCAGTTCAGGACCGATCACATTGCATATCCGTTGATATGCAATGAAGATTGAAGGATGAACTTAGGCGAGAAAAACCTTCTAGGACGACACAGAGAACCAACTTTCCTTGCAGAAGATGAAGCTATAGATTCAATGTAGCTGTTCCACTTCAGGTTAGTGGACAGCGTGAGACCAAGTCGGCGCAGAGTGGCGGCCCATGGAGTTGGGTATCAGCCACCCTGAAGGGCGGCAAGGAGGGTTCTCTATAGTGGCGAAATGAAGTGATTAAAACAGTTACAGTGATTTTCTTGTATCATTTGATTATAATACACGGAAGAATATCCGTGAATATGAAAGGATTATGCTAAAAATAAGCAGACATAATATTTGTAATTTATTTCATCAGACATGCCTTAAAGATAAATGCTAAAATAGTGTATATCTTTTCGAATTATTCGCTTTAAAGGTGGATATTTTATTCTGGAGCACTTCAAAGATGAAAGAAGTTGAAAATTACATTTACACGAAGAATATTTTATAAAAATACTGGCAGACTTTGCCTGCTCCCTATCGCTTCGTAAAATAAGACATATTCACTACTTGAAATGTTTGAAACAGAAATTTAAATGAACATTTCATTCATAAATTTACTTGTATTGGTTAAAAAAAGTTTTACAAATAGATGCCAACTTGTTGCCACCGCTGTAAGGTTGGTTCTCTGTGACGTTTCTATCAATAATTTCATGGTAATTGATCGGATGAGCTCTTCGTTATGGTACATAATCTTTTTTAACTTGATCGCAGTACTAGACTGGCATGGAGATCTCATCAATTTAGAATAGATCTGGCTCGATGTAGCCGTAAGTTCTATGCTAACAGTTTCTTTTCTCGCACTTCTCGTTTGTGGAACTCACTTTTGGATCCATGATTTCCAGCCAACTATAATCTTCAAAACTTTAAATACAATGTCAATCGCTATCTGATGTCCTCCTGATTACTCTTTTCTCTCCTTGCTCATTAATGTTTCTGTTCCTAAGTACTCCACACCTTGT
>OZ038496.1:10800534-10813034 GCA_964036315.1 Acanthosepion esculentum
TCTGTTGTACAATGGAACTTGCAGTAATTATGTGTTATGAATTATTCCGAACAACGTTGATCGTTTGTCAAAGAAAGAATACGCAAAGTCGACGAACGGACTGGATAGCGCGTGTGTTGTTGACAGATTAATGTAGTTAAACCGAACACGTCATTTGGACAATTTCCTTTTCAAGTTCCCACCTGGCATAAAACTTATTCCATGCCAAGAGAACCACGGTAAAATGCTGCAGAACGGACATCTGTGCCTTCCATTTAATAGAACTTTCGTTCTAACAAAGGATTCTCAATGCGTGATATACACTGCTGGCCAAAATGTTCGCTTATTAATTAGGCAATTTACATAATGAACCTAACGAAGATTTTCGCTAAACCAGAACCAGGTTGAGTGAAATATAATTTCTCTTTTCGAAAACCAGTTCTAATGAAGGGTTTATTCATCTAATTAGCAGTTCCTTAAATATGATATTCCAGCTGAAGAGAACTGGATTACTGTTGTGGATTCCGGGATGAAATCCGGTATCAAATAATAACAAACGCCAAGAAAGAATATAGCAAATAAATGTATTAACGTAATAATACAAACTGGTAATACAGGTTAGTAGTTCCAGAAATGCGGGGTTAGTAGACAAATATATTGATAGTCTTTGATACTGACGTATCGCTGTATGACTTCTTACTGAGTCTAAGTGCTCGTGACTGTGACTCTTGCCGCTACGTCGACCGACTCAACGTTCCACTACTACTTTGTCCGACTACCGGGTATTCACTGTCAGTAGTATATGTATACCCTGGGTGAGTCCATTTGTCTAAAAAGGGGAGATCCCTCAACAATTACATACAAAAATATTCAACGGAAAATGCAATTAGTGGAAGAGAATAAATATCACAACAAACTGAAAATACTGAGCTTCATGGAAGAAGAGTAATGCACAAAAATACGCCTAGCAGCAGTAACCTGGCTATAAACGTTTGGTTGAATGGAGTTCGTCTTCATTATAAGGGAAAATGTGGGCTCGTCATGACAACGCAAGACAACCAGAATAACATTAAGAAAATAATTTGGAATTCGATTAGACTGCCTTATTTTATCCGACATTTCCCCAAACGCATTTGCATCTCTTCTGGTCTTCTTATCGTTTCGAAATAATTTTATTTATTTATTTTTCATAATTTCAGTCCAAACCAGACGATAATTCCGATGGGACGCAGGGTTTTACAAGGTGAGAAATAGAATGAGATGACTTTTAGTAAGATGAAGTGAACAAAAATACAATAAACGAACAGTTTTTCTGGGATACAGATGTTGAATGATTCTGTATTTCAAAATTTTGAAGGTTGTAGTTGGCAGGAAATCAAGAAATCGGAAAGAAATTCCACAGGCTAGAAGTGCGAGAAAAGAAAATATTACAATAAAACGGACAGTTTCATCTTGCCAGTTCAACAGTCAAACATTGAGGCCGAGTTACCAATGCACAGAGTGCGATGGATACATTGTCATCTAACTGACGTAAAAAAAATGAAAATGACACTGATATCTCATTTAGCAGGTATATTTACTATAATTACACAAAAATGTCTTGAAATAGGAAAGAGTAAATTTACACAATAAAATCGCCATTAGCGATCAAAGGGTTTGCAGTTTGGTGAGTTGGATGGCCAGATATATGAGCTCATGTGGATACAAAAACTGTCTGTCAGATATGACTGGGATCTCCTGCTTGTGTGGCATGAGCACAGTCCTGTTTGCCGATAAAATTCCTTCCAACAGCCACCCTCGTGCTCCAGGGCAGGACAACCTAATCAAGGCTCTTGATGTATGCCTCCTTGTTGAGTCTGAGGCCCCGTGGGAAAATGAATGGATGTGTAAATCATCATCACCCCAAACACCATAGTAATCACCAATAAACCCCAGGCAACTCTTCGTGTATTCTCTCCATTGTCCTCAGATTGGCACCGAAATATTCTTAAATGTTCAGGGGTGGAGCCAAGAATAAACGCGTTACTAAAGAAGGTAACAAAAAGTAGAACTTATATGCAAATTGAACTGATAAAGAAAAGACGTGTGACTTTGTAAGGAAGAAAGAGGAAGGAAATGACGTAGAATACAGATCATAATACCAAATCGATGTTATATACATACATATATATATATATATATATATATATATATATATATATATATATATATATTGTCATCCACAGACTGACTGTTTCGCTGTATCACAGCTCATCAGTGTGTCTAGACGTCCGGTTGTCTCTGGCTAGAATCGAAAATCAGCTGAATTCGCGTCAGTCGGAAATTTTACCCTGAAACCGTTGGCGCAGGGCAGTGAAGAAGGTGAATTTAAGCGTATTTATTTTTAGATAAATTTTTAGATAATATATATATATATATATATAATATTTATACATATATAAACATTTTTATTTTTAAGACATTTTTATGTTTAACATTCTTTATGTAGATACAAATATTTAAGTAAATGCTCTGTTTATAATAAACAGTATTAAATAACATTTAACTGAATGTGCGAGAAATTTTCATAGCATTTACTTAAATATTTATATCTATAAAATGAATGTATAAACATAAAAATGACTTAGTCTATTTCATAATGTGTCACGTCATTTGCTTACATTTGGATACGCAATGAGTTGATATGAATGTACGCGAGAGAATCATGGAAGATTAAAGTTTAAAGGCATTAAATTCGACCCTGTTAATCGAACGATTCTCTGTAGCTCGATCGGTTAAGAGCATGTCAGGCTAAATGACGGTTCCGTATAGGATACATGTTCGAATCCTGTCGTAGGACAAATATTTTCTATGAAAATCTCTCGGATATTGAGGCCGATAAATGTTGTTTAATACTGTTTATTATAAACAGAGCATTTACTTAAATATTTGTATCTATAAAAAGAATGTATAAACATAAAAATATCTTTAAAATAATTGTCGGACTTTGTCCATTTGATAATATATTGTTATATGATTACCAAATATAATATTAATTATTAGCACTATCGATAAAATCGTCTACATTCAACGTTGAAAATAAAACCATAATCACCGCCATATTCACATACAGAACCAACTTAAGCAATGTGGGGGGTTGTAAGGCCCAGACAAATAGAAATATATGTGCACGTATACATATGTGCATGTGTTATTCCGTTTGACGACGCAGACGTGCGCTCATAAAAGAGGCAAGAACACCCCAATCATCCCCTTGTTGAAAGAACCTCGCTACAAATAATCTCGACACCGGATGCTCGTACACATGAATATATACTGCCGCTAATTTCGCATTGTTTATGTGTGTATGTGTTTTTGTGAACTATATTACGTACACCTGTATGTATGTATGTCCGAGAGCGTAAGAGTGTCATGCGAAAACGGACACAGAGGAATATTATCTCCCTAGCTAACACAGAGTCAATTTTTAAAAAATAAACCAGTTATATATATATATATATATATATATATATATATATATATATATATATATATATAGTTAATATGAGTTAAATAGCTCCACTGACTTGTGGAAATCTTCGGGCGAAGAAAAGGCTAAGGGGTAAACTCTACACGAATCCGGAGTGAAGACCCTAATGCGGATGGACGGCACTCTCTTTTACCTTCCAGTAACTCCTGCAGCCGCGCTTGTACCAAACTGTATTGGTTCATCCTCTCCTTGGGGTTCTGCTAGCAAGGCCGAGAGAGGGAACTAGACGTCCGGGCAGCCCTAGTTCTCCATACATCCCGCCCAGGCTCGTAGCGCACTGGAGAGAACACGCCACCGACGTCGTAAGACATCGGCATAACATGGGAACTTGCTCCAGAGTGGGATTACACAGTCACCAGAGGCGATGTAACTTCATTGCCAAGCACCTACAGCGCTACTCCATTGTCTCCCGAGATGGACGAATGCCGACGGTATATATATATATATATATATATATATATATATATATATATATATATATATATATATATATATATATATAAGTATACATATATATATTTTTTGTCATCCACACTTTTTATCTGATCCCATATACATATATATATATATATATATATATATATATATATATATATATATATATATATATATATATATATATATATATATTTAGTTATATTTAGTTATATTTATATATATACATTAATTTATATCTATATTATTATATATACATTTTGATATATATATATATATATATATATATATATATATATATATATATATATATATATATATATATATATATATATATAGGCGACACTCTGTTTCATGCCAGATGTATTAGGAAGAGTCTTAACTGAAGAATCTCTCAATGGGATCAGATAAAAAAGGACTATGATTTTAAATCAGCATGGCTGAGCAATAAAAGCGTGACTAAAGAAAAGTCATGAAAAAGAGGGTTATAGAAAAGGTAAAAATGGGAATTAACCAGATAAGGAATGGCGTGTGACTTTGGAATAACGAAAGACGAAAGAAATGAGTTGAAAAGACAGATCGTAATTGCAATTTTATGTTATCTGAAACAAATATCTCCGATGGAAAATACAAAAAGAAAAGGAAATGTAAAGAAAAAACGGAAGAAATCATACGAATGACAAAAGGGAAGGAAAAGTAAAAATAAATACACAAAAGGGGAGGAGATTGGAAGTAAGAAAAGAATGAAATGGTAATTTAAGAGAAAGAAGCCAAAATAGGAGGAAGGAAAAGACAAGAAACTGAATGACGGGTAATAGGAAGAAAGAAAAGAAAAATATAGAAGAAAGCAAGAGCCAATAAGAAAGGAAAGACACGTAGAAAGAAGGAAAAAGAAGAAAAAGAAGAGTGAAGAAGGAAATGCTATGCATATGGAAGAGAGAGAGAGAGAGAGAGAGAGAGAGAGCAGGGAATGAAAGAAAGGCAAAATAACAGAAAATAAAAGTAAAAAAATATATAGGCAAATAGCAAGAATGAAATCCTGCAGATATGGAGGAAGATAAAAAATCGAAAAGAAGGAAGGAAGGGAAAACGGAAAGAAGAAAAGTAAAATGTTATAGACAAAGAATAAGAGGAACGAGAAAGATAAGTAAGCAGGTATGTATAAAGAAGTAATGAGAATGGAAATAAAAATACAAATGGAGAAGGAAGAATAATGTAAGAATCCAAGAAAGCCAAAAGAAAGGAAAAGACCAAATTGCGAGCGAAAGAAAAAACAAAACACAAGAAAGTAAAACGTGAAATATAATTTGATATCGAATTTAGAATTTCATGGCAGGAATTTAATCAAGGCCTTTAATTAAGACACGCACTAAATGTTATGGCTGAATTAACCAGAACAATTTTCATTTTTGATGGTGATCAGTAAAGATGGCGATGACAGGAGAAGTACGAGAAAACGCGAGAGTAAGACGAGAGGTGTAATTAATACTGAAATAATGAGGAAAATACTAAAAAGATTACTGAGACAGAGGGAATAAGTTAGTCTTATCACGCCAAAGAAAAAACATTTAGAAAAAGTAGAAAAATGGAAATGGTAATTATTCAATTCACAGTAACTAAGAACTCTGTATTTCTTCTAGATCATCGTCATCATCATCATTGCCGTGATCATTTTCATTAGGTTTAACACCATATGCCAGTGACTATTTTGAACGAATGAAATTATGGTTTTTCCTAGCACTATTTCTGTCTGATCCATTGCACAGGCTTCTGTAGCTTTTCACATTGCACAAAAAGGAAAGAAAGAGTTCTTCTTTATGTAATGGAATAAATATAATACAGTGTAACCCGGGTATGAGAGAGTTGACCGGACGGGAGAAGAAGTCTCTTATATTGGGTTTTATCTTATATACGGGTTTGGTCTATTATATATACATTAACACAGGCTCTAATTTGGGACCAGAGAAAATCTCTCTTATATCCGTGTTTCTCTTATATCCGGGTCTCTTATATCCGGGTTACACTGTATGTATATTTCGGGACTATACCTTCATTCGGGAAAGTTTGGTTGAATAATTTTCACATATCATGTCTATTTATGTTTATTTTAATCCTCTCGAATTCTCTGATCGACTTCTTAATGTTGATGTTAAATACATTAGGGATGGCGCCGTAGTTTTTTCATTTGTTTTATTTCCCCAAGTAAATTAACTCTCATCCTTGATCATCATTGATTTAGCAATTTACCCTCGAAGGTGATCTCGGATGACATTGATATTACTTCCGAAAATAAAAGAAAGAAATGGAAGAAACTGAAGCGCCTTCTGTAATACATTAAGTAGTCGTTCAGAGAATTCGATAGGAGTAATATATATATATATATATATATATATATATATATATATATATATATATATATATATATATATTCTTCGGCAGAATTGAGTCACTGTCAGTCACTGTGTGTTTATCTAAATCTAAAAATAAACACGCTAAAATTCACCTTCATCCCTGCCTGTGCGCCGACGGCTTAGTGGGAGAATTTCCGACTGACGCAAATTCAGTCGTGTTTCGATCCTAGCTAGAGGCAACCGGACGTCTAGCCACACTGATGAGCTGGGAAACAGCGAAACAGTCTGTTTGTGGATGACAAATATATATATATATATATATATATATATATATATATATTCTTACCCCTAGGCTAACGGCGCACGGAGAAAGGAATTTTTAACGCATTATATACGTGATATAATCGTTTTTTATATATATATATATATATATATATATATATATATATATATATATATATATATATATATATATATATATATATATATATTATGCTAGCTAATTTGTAGTAAATCAAGACAATTTTGAAAAATTCCATTCTGAAATGTTTCGCCAATGAACAGGTGCTATCCGCAAAATTATTTTTCTTGAACATAATCTACATTGCGAAGAACAATTATGATTGGTTTTAAGCGGTTTCGCGTTTGATTTTTACTTTGACTGTGTCGTTATAGTAATCATTTTCCAAGTAATATAGTTTTATATTTATTTATTTTTGTAGTTTATATTTTTATTTTGAATTCATAAAGATTAGCGTCTGAACGAACATGCAAGCCGGTCTAAATCATACAGCAGTATGTCAACATCAATCACTACGGATAAGTGAAGTCCACGGTGAATTAAAAGGTATAAAAGCAGCGTTCCCGTAATTCAGAAATCATATGGTCACTGTGAAAATATTTTCCGAGGAGAATATATTCGAAGTGGACGCGGTTTTAAACGGCGGGATGTCAACGGCTAAATGGCAAAATATCCAGTTCAGATCAATATGTTTGATGTCCTGGCCTCCGACTGCAAAAGGGATACCGTCATTCTTAAACATGCCTAGAGAAACGTTGGATGGCGATGACTATTAAAATCGGCGGTGATTAGACCCAAATAGTGTGCCAAAACACCCGCTACACGGGTCTGTTAAGGACTATAAAAGGACAGTTAAATGAAACCCTTTCTCTCTCTCTCTCTCTCTCTCTCTCTCTCTCTCTCTCTCTCTCTCTCTCTCTCTCTCTTCCAGAATATAACAGGGACAACACAAGTCTTAGTTCCTTTGGCCCCGAGGTAGCCATCATTCATTTTTACTGACACGCACCTACGCGTCCTACAGACTTTCGCGCGCATGCACACACACATACACAAACATATATGTCTAACAACAAAGCCCATAATGTTTTTTCATTTCATCTATCTCTGTACAAACAAGTATATTTTCACTGTCTCTGCATTGTTAATCCTTACAAAGTATATATGACCTTAGAAAATGTACATTTCCAATTCTTTTCCTCTAGGTAAGGATTAATTAGCAAGACGTGTATCATTTAATCATTATTATCTGAAAAAAGAATTCTAACAATTTCAAAATATTTTCTGGCTTTAAATAACCTGCAGAGGGTTCATAGACCGTAAAAACGAATCACTCACTCATTCAAGCTTTGATCGTATGCAATCTATTTTTCCATCACATATTTTGAGATATTTAAGGATCGGTTAAGTAGGATGATACATTTGCTGTTAAAATTGGTTCCCTAGAAACGGACGTAATATTTGAACTGATCTAATAGATTAATGCTAATAGAATATACTTTCAGGCAACATGGGGGCAGACGAGAAGATAACGACACTGCCAGGGTCAGAATTTCAGACATAATTATATTAATGTTATAATTCTGCACATTTGTATTGTATCGACTAATATTAAGCCTGAATTGACAAGAGCTGGCAAATTGTGAATTATAGCCATTGCTCTCTAACAAACACCATTTCGTAGACGGCGTAGACTACTTGAAAATGTCTTTCTCCAGGACAAGTTCATTATAATAAATTGTAATTACTTTTGATTTTATACTTGATTTCGAAGATATTTTTTAAATCGAACTTTTTTAATGAAATATAAAATATTTTTTTCTTGCACAGTGTTACTCTTATAATTCAGCAGATTAAAATATATGTACGTTAAATGATATACCGTCCTGGGTTCGACGAGAAACTACATCCGGCAGCAAGGCCTCTGATCGGTAGGTTTTGAGGAACGTGTAACAACACCTTAATTGCCGATGTTCCCAGGTCTACTCTGACCCAGTGTAGTAGCACCTGTTAGTGTGCCAGTTATAGGCGATTAGTTAACCCCCAAACAGGGGTCAGTACACTATGGGAGTATTAAAAACATTATCGTTAAAATTACAAGCAATAAATTTTTAGCGTTGAAAAAATTACCAAGAATACATTTTTGTAAAAAAATAGAAAAAGAAAAATTTCCTACAAAACAATATATTTTTGTTAAGAAGTGAATTAACTGCAGTACACTTTATTTTTTGGGGGGGTGGGGAGATGAAATTAACAGGAATACGTTTTTGATAAAAGAAAAGATTAAGACTCATACATTTTTGTAAGAGAAGAAATTATCATATCTTATTTTTGTAAGAGAAGAAATTATCATATCATATTTTTGTAAGAGAAGAAATTATCGTATCATAATTACTAATGGTCGCAAGAAAATTAAATTTCGGTATTAAATGAGCCATAATGAGTTGATTTTCCGTTAAACAAACAAGCAAAAAAAAATCAATTAATACACTATCTGATCATAAATGTAAAGTAAAACTATCGACTTTTATTAACTCACAGTGTCCTTATTCTTCTATGTACCGTGTCCCTTCACAACGGAGGCGATCATGGCTCTCCACAATATTCTTTCCTTTGCAACAGTTAATAAATGTAATCTTTTTGTTATCTCTCCTAATCACTGTCGCGACATCAATTTACTGAAGCTCACCAAGTAGGTTATGCGTTGTTTTCATCTGACACTCTTGCCTTCGACCTATCCTTGATTATTAGATCTTCCACGCACTCTTTCCTCATTATCTGTCCTATAAATTTCAATTCCATACCTGATGTTCGGCATTGTATCCACAGCATCCTTCTGTAGAATCACATTTCTGTTGCTACACGTCTCTTCTTCATGTGTAAGGAGATTGTCCAGCATTCACTGCCATAGAGAACTGCGGCTACGAGGATTTGCAGTTTTAAATGAGAAAAAAATTAAAACTAATGAGGCATGGTATAAAATGGTTTTGGATCTGAAATGCATCTCTGGCTTCATCTAGGCTACAGGGAAGTATCTGAAATGTTTGGGAGCTGCAAATTCTCAATCTCCTGAAGCTGCACCCATAGAAACAGAGAGGACTCTTAGAAAATATGTTCATTTAAATTCCAGCAACATGGTTAAACGAACTTTGCAGGTCAATGGTAGTTCAAATCGGAAATTGAATACAACTCAAGAACATAAAATAAATAATGACGGTTCATAAACATCCTCTTCAAATCTTCAAATGGTCACATGAACTCTGAGGCTAAGATAAGCGAGATATCTCGTGCGGAGTCTCGGCGAAGTCACGACCGAAGTCAGATACTCCCTGCAACATTTCGAACGAAAAGAGATATCTGGAACCAACACTCCGAAAATAACAACCAAACGGCTAAGTCAAAAACAGATGCAAAGAATTGCAGCTCAGATACTTCAGTGACAAAAACATCTCGTACAAAATGGTCAAATGAACTTTCAGCCTAACATAAATGTTAGATTTGCTGTCTATGGACTAAGCGAGTTATGCCGTTCGGAGTCTCGGCGAAGGCACGGTCGAAGTCAGATATCCCCTGCAACGTTTCGAATGAAACAAGAAATTTCAAGCAAATTCTCAGAAGCTGCCCTGACACCTGAGTTGGATGAGTCGAATGTTGATAACGAATGTACGGCAACTCGAACGAAAAACTCACTGCGATTGTTCTGATAAGAAAAGTACTTCCGAATTTGTTGGTGAGGGGCTCAGACTCAACACGCAGGCCTACATCAAGTGCCTTGAGGAGGTAATGCTGCCCTGAATCAAGAGCGTGGCTTTGGGAAGGCTCTATATCAGGGAACAGGACTCTGTATCAGGCCACATAAATAGGAGAACCCAGTCATGACTGTCAGACAGTTTCTGCGACCGCATCACCCCTTACATTTGGCCATCTAACTCCCCAGAATATAACCTCTTGATTATTATGTGTGGGGCGCAGTTGATCGAGAGACCAACAAAACTCCTTATAACAGCAAACATGAACTGAAGACAAGGATTATGGCAGCATTCACCAAATTAAACAAGGAGACCGTACAAAAGAGTTGCAAGAGATTCCGAAGTTGTCTGGAGGATGTGGTTGAAGCCAATGGCGATGTTATGAAATATATTTACTCCTTAGTATTCCAAGATATTTTTGTGCAATTTCGGTAAATACATCTGCTAAAATAAAATGCCAGTGTTACTTTCATTTTTGTATAATAAAGACGACAATTTATCTCGCACCCTCTGTTGTCGGAGCCCCAGATCAGATATCGCAACAGTATTCAAGACACGGACAAATGGTAAATTTATAAATGTACAATGTCTTTTCTGACGAGAAGAATTGAACTGCACGACACACTGTGCCAACTTTCCCGGTAGGAGACCTAGCAACTAATTCAATATAATCACACTACTTCAAGTCAGTGAAAAACGACATCCTATGAAGGCGCAAAGGCTTGCTCTCTAATGATGAAAGGCAGAAAAAGTTCTCTGTGGGGATTGAATGAAAGCTGTTTGGTTAGAATTTACAAGCATTTAACTACTGGTTGGCCGTCCTTTTTCGAAAGCAATTTTTGTGTTATTTAGTTGGATCTGTTGGACTAGATTCTAAGACAGGTTTGAATTGCTGCGACATCTATATAAATAGCAAATTGTGAACTGACTGCATCGGAAATGTCGTTCATGAAAATCAGAAACAGCGTAGATAGAGCACAATCAAAATTCATAATAACTATAATGTTATATTGTTTTTTTCCGATTGCTCAGAATGATACTCCACAGAATAATCATTGCAAACGAATGTAGTAAAATTCGAAAATACTCGAGAACAAATGATACAAAAAATGTTTATATAAACTTTAGCAAATTTACCAATAAAACAACACTTTTTTTTTTAATTCGAAAAATTAAATAAAAAGTTGATGGACAAAATACATACATATATATATATATATATATATATATATATATATATATATATATATATATATATAATGAACATTGGAGTCAACACTCAGAGGCGACAGACTGTTTTTATGCTAGACGCAATCATCAGGCTATATGTGTTACTTGTTTTTCTCGACTATATATATACGGGTCAGTGGCGCATTGTGGTTAGACGATTGTAACAGTTATTTTGGCGGGAGAGGTTTGTTTATTTATTTATTTATTTGGGTTAATTTTTTATTTATTTTTATTTCATTTCTTTTTCTTTTTTTCTTTTTGGTTTTCGATGTTTTAGTAACGCAGCAAAAAAAATGGTCAAGAAAAAATCAGAAACAAAATTTCCTCTTAAATTATTGTTTTTAACATTGAAATTTCATTCTTCGTTCTTTTCCATATATATATATATATATATATATATATATATATATATATAATCAAATTGATAAATATGGGTAAATGTACGAGCAAGCCTTCGTATATATATATATATATATATATATATATATATATATATATATATACCTTATTGTATGAGAAAAAAACAGTACCCTATGTTAAATAACAGATATTTAATATATTAAAAATATGCATAATATCCAGCATTGAATGTACACCTCGGAGTTTCAGGTTATTTGCAATATTCAGGTACAAGTTTTGGGTGATACCGTTTGTTTAATATTTCTCGTTGTCGCGAGATATTTTTTTCTTAGGAATATTATTATTGTCGATAAGTATTTAAATGAATTCTAGTTGAATGTTGGATTTCAATTTAGACCCAGTTTTACATAACACTTTGAAAATAAGAATTATAAATTTTATTTTAAAAACGGACCCTGTTATAAAAGAGACGATTGAAAATCAAGTGGGGTAACATTATTTTTATATGAAAATCCATGATGAAATTAATAATATTAATAATATTAATGAAATTTATAAAATATACAGTG
>OZ038496.1:10820534-10833034 GCA_964036315.1 Acanthosepion esculentum
ATTGTCCTTCATTTGGGTATGCTGTATTCCACTACCTTTGCTGACTTCTAGGTATTTACAGGTTTCTTCTTGTTCGAGTTCCCTAATGTTTGTGGTAAATTCTAGTGCTTCGTTAGTTCTCCCTTACTTGACTCTGACCTTTGCACATTTATCTATACCGATGTCATCACTGAAACATTTTTCAGTATTGAGCGTACCCTACAAGTTATTGCCGTGTTTGGTAAAGAGTTTGATATCATCCATGTAGAATAAGGAATAACCACTTTCTTTTTTTAATTGTATCCATAGTTATTGGTATTTAGTTCATTTGAAAGTTGGATTAAGGACAGACAGAACAGAAACGGGGTGGGGACATGGAATCACCTTGAAAGATTCCTCGTCGGATATTCTAACAATTGGAAATTGCAGTACCTTTGGTTAGATTTAGACATAATGTGGCTTTCCACAATTCCATGCTATATTTAAGGAATTTTCTTTTTATCAGCGAGGAGACTTTGTACATTTCCAAAGCCTTACGGTATCCAATAGTGTGGCACGCTATCAAATGATAATCTATCTAAGCTGTTTTCAGATTTCTACCCTTTTCCAGTAGATTTTCGGTGCCGTTTTATTTATTAGTAACTGATCTTCGACATCCCTACTCTTCCAGAGGGAAGAATGTTGTTTTCCTAGAGAAAAGAGTAAGTATTTTCATCAGATGTGATCAATTAATATGTGGTGGACAGACATGTTATTGGCCTATAATTTATTGGATCATCTCCTTCACCTGTTTTTGTAAGATATATGTAATACTTTCAGTGATCCATCCGTAAAGGTAGCCTATTTTCCAGTACATATATTGACCCACTTTATCATGCCGAGTTTTATATTTAGTTGGTGGTAAACCTGTGAAACCTGATACAAGATAATAAATGTTTATATTTATTTATCACAGAATCAGCAGTTTGGGTGACGCATTTTTTTTCAGTATGTGTACTTGGTAATTTCTAATTAGCAAGCCTTGATCCTGCGCAGCAAAAGTAAAGCCTTCGTTTTCAGCTTGTAACCTTGCACTACATAACAAATGATGTATACGGGATTTATCTACATCAGTTTGTTTGGTACGGGCAAAGTACTGACCATGAAGAGGCTTATCTTGCATTTAGTACATTGCATTATTATTATTATTATTATTATTATTATTATTATTATTATTATTATTATTATTATTATTTCTTTTGATTTCTGGTGTATACTCATTTCTTTCCGGGTCCTGACCACAGACCTAAGGTCAGAAATGGCATCAAAATATTTTCTACTGAGCATCTTTGAAAAAAAAGCACCCATAATTTACATAGATACAGCCATTAGTAAGATGTGGACTGTACTCGTCAGAAGATTTTATTGCTTTTCCTTAAGGCCTGAACTACCAAGAATCCTTTCAATGAGTCTATCGGAACCCTTTCCAATCAATCCTCGGGCTCCAACTACAGCTTGTATTGTTGATGTCCTCATGTGGCACATTTCGTTTTCACGGTCCTTGTATTTTGATAGTGTTTTGAAGATCTTCAGAGATACATTAGAGGCTAGCAGAGACTAACAGATCAATAAGGAAACACTCTGTGTGTAATTTAAAGTCCCATAAAATTCTTACTGGTCCTACATGCGTTACCTTATCTGAGTGGCGTTCCTACCAATTTCTTGCAGTTTCCTTTCCATAAAAGTCGCATATTTCCCAATGCAGATATTGACCAACTCTGTCATGGCTGGTTTTATATTCAGTGGGTGTCAGTACTGTGCTGCCTATATACTACGCCTCTCAAGAGAGAGAAAGGACGAATCGAGTCGAGCCGATAGTAGTTCACTCCAAACCAGACTGACAGTCATACTAACACATTGCACATCTTGAATTATTATTTCGTGTAATATATCTTCGTTATTTCTACTCTTGTGTTCGTGTTGTTCTTCCTTGGTCCTAACCTGGGCCATAACGATATATATCTTTGAAGGTCAATTGTTGTAGTTTTGTAAGACAGTTCGAGTTGAACTAATCCTCTTCCTACTTCGAATCTGGGCACATACAATCAACAACAGTTTTGGGATGATCCGTGCAGTGGCAAGTGAGAAACATTCTTGTTTTGGCGTCCATTCCCTTAATCTCAGCTATGATCCAGCTTAGCATGTTGAAACTGTATTGTATCATAGGGACAGCTAAGTTGTTTATGGCTGATATTATTTGTTTTAATTCAGCAAGTTATACAGTACCAGACACACCTTTGTTAGTTTCTCTTTCATTTGGGTATTCTGTATTTTGCATTCTTTCTGCTTCGCTAATTCCTCGGTACTCATAAGCTTTTTCTTGTTCAAGTTCCAAAATCTATATCTATTGTGTGTGTTTCTGTAATTCTCGATTTCTTGAATGCTACTTCTGCACATTTATGTAATCCGAAATCCATACGTGTGGGCACAGAAAGATTTTACAGTATTAAGAAGACCTATCAACTCATTGTTTTCTTTGGTAAAGTGTTTGAAATCATTTATATAGAGTAGGTGATTAAATAATGTCTTGTTTACTTTTGTATCCATTGCTAGTATTGTTTAGTTCATGCGTAAGGGGGATTAAGAACAGACAAAACTGAAGGGGTGATAGGGAATCTCTTTGCAAGATTCCACGTTCGATGTTCATGCGGTTGGAGGTGGCAGTACCTCTTGTGGGATTTAGGCATCATGTACTTTTCCACATTCCGATGTTATGCCGAAGGAAATTTACTATCATCGAGGAGATTTTGTACATTCCGAAAGTCTTAATGTTCTAAGACTGTAACCCACTATCAAAGGCTTTACAGTAGTACTTCTATGCTATACTGAGATGTCTATGTCTTTTCTGGAATTTTCCAGGACCATCTTTTTAACAGTAGTTAAATATGCAACCATACGAACCTCTCCACCATCCGTTCTGTTCCAGTGGAAGAATGTTGTTTGCTTCGAGAAATGAGTAAGTATGATTCGTCAGGACAGACGTGATCAATTTATACCTGGTTGACAGACATCTTTCACCTATAATTTTTCCGATCATCTATTTCACCCGTTTTGGGCAGGAAATATATTATACCTTCTGGGGCTTCATTGTGATTATTAATAAGCATTGGTAGAATTTGTGATGGGTTTTATAGATTGATGACAGATAATAATGCCGAAAAATGCGTACGTTGTCATTTCATGAGAAGTTCCAATTTTGATTTTTTCTTTGCCTAAGATTATTCGTGGTTATACAGGTTGACCCCAAAAAACGGGAATTTTTGAAGTTCGTATTGCCAGATATGAGCAAGTGGCAACACTGCGAGACAGTGACCTTGAGTAAGTAAACATTTCGCCATTTTAGTAACGAGAATGAAATTCACATTATCCCAGCTGAGATGTTGCAGCAGTCAATGAGGAATCTCAACAGCAGATTTCAAGAATGCATTCGTACAGGAGGACGCCATTTAAAAAAAAAATGAAAATTCCATCGCTGTTTCTTAAATGGCATATTTTAAGGTTTCACTTACTATGAATTAAATATTTTTCTTCCATCACTCTTGCTTTTATGGGATTGTTAAAAAGTACCCGTTTTTTGGGGTCACCCTGTATTTCCCCATTCTTGTAACGGTTTATTCTTCTTCGTCTTGTTGATTCATTCTAAATTGGCTTTATGACATGTATAACTGTTTATCCCGTTTCCCTGTAGACTTCCTTACGGTCCGTTTGGACTGTTATTTTAGCGATAGAACCTACGGCGATTTCCATATCGTCTATTTCTCCGTGCCTTCATCTCTACATTCTGTTTTAGCATTTCCTTGATTGCTGCGATGTGGTTATTTTCATTTTATATCTCCGTTTGAGACATTTAGGTTTCTTGTAATCTCATTTAGTATCGATTATTATTATTGTTATTATTATTAATATTTGAATCTGTTTGTTTATTTTACGAACTGCCTCCAAGTTTAAATCGGAAACCTCAAGAGACCGAAAGTCAACACGTTATGACAGTTAAAATATGTGAACATTCAATAGAGACCCGAACAAATAATAATAATAATAACAACAACAACAACAACAACAACAACAACAACAACAACAACTCTTCTTCTTCTTCTTCTTCTTCTTCTTCTTTATACCGTGTACCGTCAGGACGTTGGCAATCATGACACTCCACAAGTTGGTCTTTTGTAGCTCTTGATAAATTTTGTTATCTCTCTTAAACGCTGATCTGACACCCATTTACTCAATTTCACTTGTTTGTTTTTTGTGTTCCTTTGTTCCTCAGTCGGTGCTGTAAGTTAGGGAGTAACAAGGAAATGCCATAGCTAGTCTTTATTGGGGCAGAGCATCAGTACCGAAATATACACTCGTGTACCGAAAAGGCGATTCACCAGGGAGATGAGAAACACATTCTTTCATATATTTTAAATGGTCGTTATAAAACATGGATAGACTCCACGGTCTATTGAACAGGAACAGAGGTTCAGAACGTATTTTCTTTTTAGGATTGGATTTCTGGTTCCTTGGAATATCTACTACATATTATTGACTGTTTATTTACGTTTTCTGAAACTGTTATTATTATTATTATTATTATTATTATTATTAATATTATTGATTGAGAAAGCACTAAACCAACAAACTGATGCTGTTATTCAAATATACGAACCCCAATATAAACAACATGGCAGATACTCTGATGACAATTTACGATGCGCAGACAAATGTGCATGATGTGCTTAGAGGTTTTGACAAAAGTCACGCATAACTCTGCAGTAAATGTTCAATTAGAAGTGTCGTCAGGTCAAGAAACGCAATCTACTCAGGCAGAATAGATTTGCCAAAATATAAAAATGTGAGTCCCATATCCCCTTGGCTACCTCATCATTCACAAAATACAACCTACTCAATACTCGATTATGCCCGTCCACTGCTTCGGCTCATGAGAAGAAATGCTTAGAAATAGGTGAGTAAGTGGTGTTTGAGTGATAGATTTGTTTTCTACGATTTATCAACCACTTGAATGTTATTTAAAGCCAGGAAATATTTTTAGATTGCAAGAATTTTCTTTTACATAATAATGGTTTAGTAATAAAAGTCTTACTAATTAAACTATAGTTGGGGGGGGGGAAGAGATGAGCTCATACCTAATCAGAATTTGATAAACAAACAAGAAATGCTGTGGACATAAAATGGGGGAATATTATAATCTATATATGAATTGATCCCTCACTTTGTGTCCACGGTACTTTCTATAGATTTATATTCCAAAGAATGTAAATGAATCTAAGACATGCCTGTGTAGCTAATTTTATCAACATTTAATTGATTGATTCGTTTTCTACGGCTTATCAAGCCTTTTGCAGGTTATTTAAAGCCAGAAAATATATGAATTTGTAAGAATACCTTTTCAAACCATCAAACACATTATTGAGCACGTCCAAATGGAAATCGTGCGTTATCGCATTTGCTCCCCCCCCCCACCAAAAAAAAACAACAACAACGAAACGTCTCTAGACGACAAATCAACGCCGCTGAGAATAACTCCGAACCGAGAACCTTTTTTTCGTAACGGAATAAAAGTCATTTATGAAGTATTAAAGCCTTAATTAGTGGATATTTTTTCTTCAAATAAGGTACTTAGAAAAGGCATTATGTTAAATAGGAACCCGTTTTTTTGTTTTTAATTATTTTTAACAACGTAAATAGTAAAGACATTTTTTTTTATAATAAAACTCACAGATAAAAACATAATTCAATAAAACAAATTTTTATTATTATTATTTAATAAAGAAAATAAAAAAATGCAAAACAAAATGACGCCGTTTTTTTGTTTTAATAAAGAAAGTAATTATGTAATTTATTTTTTTTAATAAAGTAAATCAACATTCTAAAATATATTTCTAAAAATAATTTAATAATTTACGCCGTCCTGGGTATGACGTTGAACTACATCTGCGTCCTGGGTAAGACAATAAAATACATTCAGCAGCAAGGCCTCTGATCAGGAGGTTTGAGGAGCGTGGAACCACCTTTTAATTGCTGGTGTTCCCAGGTGCACCCTGACCCGGGCTGGTAGCACCTGTTAGGGCCCCATCTATGGGCAAATAGTCAACCCCGAAACTGGGATAAAGACACTATGAAAGTGTAAAAATAGGTTTTAATACCAGAAATACTTTGTAAAAGATTATTACCAGCAATACATTTTTTAAATATATATATATATATATATATATATATATATATATATATATATATATATATATATATTACCAACAATACGTTTTTGAAAAAAAAAGATTACAAACAATACATTTTTGGAAGAAAATATTACCAGCATTGCATTTTTGAAGGAAAAAATTATTACCAGAAATAGATTTTTGACAAAACAGAATATTACCAGCAATAAAAAGGTTGTCGGCATTAAATAACCCATTGAGGTGTTGATATGCCGTAAAATAAAACAAAAACAAAAAATAATTTACGATTTGCTTTGTTAAAAATAATTAAAAACAAAAAATGGTTCATATTTAACATAATGCCTTTTCAAAATACCTTATTTCAAGAAAAAATATTTAGAAATTAGTTTTATTCGGTTATAAAAACAAGTTATGTCTTTCTGGTGTGAAGTTTACTTCGTACTGAGTTGTCCCGGCGCTCGGTCAGTGGTGTTGGTGGTGTTGAGTCGTCCTGAACCCTACAAAAACCCTAAATTTAAAAGAAAGTCTTACGAAATATTTAAGATGAGATATGCACACACGAGTATGCCGCCCAAAAAAATCTCTCTATACATTCAACCCTTTTTGTATTATTTCAGTTTATTAGTTTGAGCCATAAATATTTTTCACTTTTTTGTATATAAATTTATTCGTTAAAAATAAAATATTGGGTTAGCCAAATATTTCTGTCGATTATTAATTTGATTTTTACTTAATAAACTAACGGATATTTTGGTCAACTCAATACAAGTACACAAACGCAATTCCCTTAAGATTTTATGTATGTATTTTATTCGTGTTGGAAGCTTCTGGGACAGGACAATTCATTTGTCTCAAAATGTACTAGACATCTTGTTTAAAGATGCCAGATGCAGAGAACCCGTTTGAATTACAATGTTCCAGATTATTTAATTGATTTTTAGATAAGGATTTGTGAACTTGATCGGACAATCCTGGAGAATTTGATGTATTTTCTGTCTTCCAGAGAAGTCTTTTGGGGCTAGATATCAGTTTGAATCAAAAGTGTCTAAGGATTATATGCATCTCTTTACTTCTTGTTTTAATATACCAGATAAGAATTGTGCACTAGACTAGGCAATCCATTTGAATCCCAAAATCCAAGTGAATTTTTATTTCATTTTCCCGGACAACTTCTATCAGCTGAGGATTTGTGAACTTGACTGAACAATCCGTTTGAATAATATCTCCCAAAGGATTTTATGTAATTCTTTCTTCCTTTCAAAGTGACTAGAAAAGGTTTTTTCTATTGGAAAATCCCTTTGAATCAGAGGATATATATGTATTTCTTTAGGTTTTGTTTAAATATCCTAGATAAGAATCGTGAACGGAACTGGACAATACATTTGAATCACACAATCCAAGTGAATTTGTATTTGCTTATCTGAGACAATTTCTATTCTACCCTACCCTGCTATAATTCATCTGACCTCTCACCAACTAATTATTACCTTTTTTCGACCGCTACAAAAGGTTTGATGGGGAAGGCTTTCTCTTATTAAAACCAGTTCAAGAGTTCCTTAAATGCAGTTTCTTTATAAAACCTGTCTATTTCTCCTGACAGGAAATAGGAGAGCTGACATTTAAAAGGCGACCGATTATTAAAATGGTGAACGTACAATTTAATAAACTATAATTTTATTGGATTGGCCAAAATATTCGTTCGGTTTGTTAAAACAATAGCCGATCGAAATTTTTGACCAATCCAATATTTTTTTTTTTAAGAAAATTTATAAACAAAAAACGTAACTTATTTATGAAACAACCAAATAAATAAAAATAATACAAAAAGGTATGAACAGTGGTGTATATATATATAAATGTTCATTTTCTTACTTCAGTATGTGCAAAGCCGAAACTTAATATTGTGAACCCCCCCCCTCATCTGTTGGTTTGTTAATTATACAGGGTGTCCATAAAGTTCGTGTGCACATTAAAAAAATTATAACTTTATTTGCATTTGCGATAGAAATAATCTGTAAAAAAATGTTATATAGGTTTAATGTACCTAGTTTTAAGTATAGCTAAAATAACTAATGTGATTTCAGGCATTACTGTAAAACAGTTGGCAAATGTTTTCCGTGAACTGCAAAATCGTATTACCCTTTGTATTGCTAATGATGGAGGACATGTGGAAACTTAAATAAAATTGCAATAAAACCTTAAAAATATAGATTTATTTCTTTTTAATCTTTTTTTACAAATTATTTCTATCGCAAATACAAATAAAGTTATAAATTTTTTAAAGTGCACACAAACTCTATGGACACCCTGTATATTTAAGGCATTTTTTTATGCTGGCTTCTGTTCAATACGACATGGGGTTAACTGGAGACTGAGTATTCTTTCATAGAGAGAAAAACCAGACACATTTAGCCATTTTACGACTTTTGTGAACTCTTTTTTATATATTGCTTTTAGCAGGGTCATATCGCGGTCGTTAGAAGTTCTTTTGAAGACAAGTCAAACGTCTGTTGTGTCTAGACGCCTCAGGTCAAGTCAAGACATCGGTCACGATTTTGAAATATTACAAATTTCATTTTTTATTCCTTTGAAAAGACAAAACTAGCCAAAATCCATTCATAACATTTCAATTCATTCATTAGAGTAAAAATAAAGATAATATTTAAATAAAATCATTATCCAATTTGATAGTTGTACTGATAAATCATCAGTTACCTCCCCTTAAGATCTAGGAGTTTTAAATCATCAGTGACCTCCCCTTAAGATCAAGGAAGTATAAAAAGCACCCTGTAATATCCTTCAGTAGACGAATAGTCAGATTAAAGTGCAATAAAGATTTGGTATGAGTTTATTCACTGGTTCTGTTTTTACTACAGTTTTATTACAATTCTAATCATCACTTTTAAAACAATAAACATTGCCAAGAAGTAAGTTAGTTGAAATACTAATAGTGTCAAGGGAAAATCTGTCCTGCTGATACTCCATTATTTTGCAAGCATGAAAATCCAAGACTGCCAAAATTTTCTTGAAAAGGAAAAGGTAATTTTTTTTTAAGCTTATCACCCCAAGCAAGGCTGGAAGCCACTAGCACGCAAGGGGTTACAGAAGGTTTGGAGGAAGAGCAGATAGGAGTGGTAAAGGAGAGGATGTGGAGAAAGATAGTGGATCGATCAAGGCAAGTGGGTTACAGAAGATTTGGAGCGAGAGCAGATAGAAATGAAAGGGGAAAGCATGTGGAGAAGGGAAGTGGATAGATCAAGGCAGCTGGAGATGTCGATTGACGTTGGAGCTTGTATTTGTCAGGGAAACAGGAATAAGGAAGGGAGTTCCACAGGCGAGATGTGCGAGACATGAAGCTATTGGAGTAGAAGAGACGTCTACATCTAACAGTTTCAACGGTGAAGGGGTGGGAACGAGATGCCAGCCTCGTGGGACGTTTAAATTCATGAGGCCTAGGAACCAGCGAAAGCAGCTCCTCGGAGCAATTACCGTGAAAGTATTTGTAAAAAAGACAGAGCGAGGTAACGTCGCGTCTGTGAGAGAGTGACTGCAGACGAGATGACAGATCAGGGCCAATTACATTGCATATCCGTCTCTGGAACTTATCAAGGACCCTGAGGCAAACAGCAGGGGCTCCAGACCATATATGGCAGCAATACTCCATGCAAGGGCGAATGGTCGATTTATAGATTTGTAGGATCGATTCCGGGGAAAAAAATTTCCTGGCTCGGCACAGAGAGCCAACTTTCCTTGCGGTGGATGATGCAATTGACTCGATGGATTTATTCCATCTCAGATCAGCGGACAGCGTGAGACCGAGCAGCCGCTGAGAGGAGCTCTCGAGAAGCTGGTCTTCAGACATTCTAATAGGTTGCAGGGATGGATCCTTGTGGTGGTTAATAGAGAGCAGTTTAGTTTTAGAGGCGTTAAAGTTAACCATCCATTTCTTACCCCAGTTCACAACCGATTGGGGGCCCTTTTCTATTCGAATTGCCAGGTTAATTTTGTCAGTATCACTAGGTTTGTGTTTGAGGCAGGTTTAAATTCTGGTGTCGTCCGCATAGATGCCGACTTATTTTATTGCTGATGTATAAGGATGAAACTAAAGGTTTTAGCTGAATACTGGTTTGAAATTCATACTGTTCAATCTCAGTGATTAATGAGGGAACATTGATTAAGAAAGAGATTGCTGAAGAGTGAAGATAGTTAAAATAATGGTGGTTTTAATGGGAAAAAAACATCCTTTTGAAATTGATTTTTTGTAGGCATGAACGTCCAAGTTTGCTATATTTTGTTTTTGTTAGAAAAATCTCAATTAATATTAGTTGAAAGCATGTAAGAAATTTGGTTTAATAAATTGATTCCGTCAGAGTAGTCAGAATAAAGGGCAATAAAGCTTTCGTATAAGTTTGTCGGAATTAACTCCTCCTTAGTTCCTTCATCCTTCAACAGGAGTCTCTCCCTTGGCTATGAATACTGGCTGGCACTTCTCTCTCTATCCCTTTTCGGACTCAGGCCTTGGGCCGCCACCTCGCGTGGAGATGAGGTAAAATCTCTCTTTTTCGACTTAGGCCTTGGGCTGCTACATCGCGCGGAGACGAGGTAAAATCTCTCTTTTCAACCAACTCCAATATGTGACCTCTCACAGATACAGCGTTTCACAAATTCTGGGAACGCGCTAAGAACAATACACGTACGTACGAACACTCACAACACACACACACACACATAATTTCTCCATACAATCACTATGTAACTGTTCATGTCTTTGTGTAACTTGTTATTAATATATATTTGTTTACCGATGTATATCGGTCTTGTTTGTTTTCTTTGTCTTCTTTGCACATAATTAAAGTCTAACATTCCCATGTAGCTGGACCGGCTAGCAGGAAATTTTAACCTTCTAATATCTCTTCACATCTTCACCCGCACGGTCCGCTACAAGTTTATCCAATGGTTCTGTTTTCACTACAATTGTAAAAATCATTATTTGACTTTATTTCAAACTGTTGCAAAATTAAATTTATACTTTCTTTTCTTTCTTTCATATAACTTGACGCTCGTGTTCCATGCATGTCTTTCCACTACGGTGGCCATTTAATTTCTCCTACCGAAGAAGAAGCTTCGGGAATGTTATGACAGATTCCTAACCTGGCATGGCGGTTTCAATCACATTTCTCGACAATTGTTCTGATGAGCTTATCTCAGAGGTACCTCGGCTTCGTGAATTTAATCGGAGTACTAGATTGGCAGCCAGGTCTCACCATTTTATTGTTTGAAATGTTCAAATATAACCGTAAGGGTTATGTTCCTTCCCTCGCCCATTAAGTTGGAGGAAATCTTTTCAAACTTCCAGTGATGCTCTCAATTGAATCAGATATATAGTGGCAGTACGGTTAAATCATACATTTTAGATGCACCCAAGCGTGGTCTTCAGCGATGCACTGTTCTCATCGCCGATTTCGGGTTTTGCATCATGCCGGCCCCAACAGCAACCCCGACCAGGTTCTAGACGAGTCAGGCCTTTAAAACGTCGTGCTACGCACCGCGACATTGCAAAAAACAGTAATCATAATAAACTAGCAAGGCCGGACTTCGACCGTTCTTATTGACATATGTCAGTCAGCGTTAGCCAATGAAAACAGGGCTTTTCACATTCATCTTCTATAGTGGTGTCTTTTTTCTACATCCGGTTTACATTTACTACGTAAATTATTATATGTCGACATCTTTGCATGTAGTAGTTAATTAAAAATATTTACAATTTCTTCATCAGCTTTCCTAAGTTTCTAAACAAACGCCTTACATTAGATTAATCTCCGTGCAAAATAGTCCGTAATCCAACTGGGAGGAAACGTTGATCTGTATCTTCTTGTCTATTCAATCGTTTATCATTAAGGTAACGCTTAGAAAGATACACGTTACAGATTTTTGTTTAAGTCTGTAGAAAATATATTACGAATTATTCGGTTAGTAAAAGAAATTTGAATCTGTGATTAATGCAATATAGCGTGACGTGGTATCACGCGGTTGACTTGCTGTTAAGATTGTAAACCCTTGAGCCCGAGAACGTCATTGTTGAAGCAAAACTTGCTTGGGGATGGTGTTTTTATTTTAATGGAAGCGTCTTTCAATACTTGTAATATTTTCTTATTTACCTGATGTCTAATTGTAGCATTGTTTACCAAGATCTTACGTAGATTATCAGGAGTATTATGTTGAGGTTTGCTAACACGCTAAATTGTAATCTTTTCAGTAAGATACAAAGTCAGTCGACGAGAAAGAAATGTGGTAGTCACA